>BJBW01011457.1:0-98113 GCA_004320125.1 Scolopax mira
TTCTTCCACAGGTGCAGGACCCTACGCTTTTCCCTGTTGAACCTCATGAGGTTCTTCCTTGCCCAGCTCTCCAGCCTGTCCAGGTCTCGCTGGATGGCAGCACGGCCCTCCGGGGTGTCAGCCACCCCTCCCAGGTTGGTACCATCAGCAAACTTGCTGAGGATACACTCTGTCCCCTCGTCCAGGTCACTGGTGAATATGTTGAACAGGACTGGACCAAGTATTGGCCCCTGCTCCATTAAGCATTAGCCTTTGGGTCCTGTTACCCTTTGGAGGGCGTAGGGGAGACACCCCTGCTGTGGGCACCCCTTGTCTGGGCGCCCCGCTCCTCTCAGGGCGTGCCCCAGTGGCTGGCATGGCTCTCTTGGTGTGGGTTCTCAGGGGTGGGGGTGCTGTGCTGAGCTTTCCTCCCAGGATAACCTGCCCAGGGGGTGTCCATGTGTGCGTGCACCTCGCCGCTTGCACGCCAATGTGTCCTCCTGTGCACAGGGCCCTTCCTACTCCCATGCGTCCCCACTCGTGCTCACTGTTTGTCTTTCCATACCAGCTGCAGAGTGTCTCACTGGCCCTGGGCTCAGCTCCTGCCTGCAGGGAGCCACCTTGCCTTCTCCATCACTGGCAGCTTGTCCCAGCCCAGAGCCCTGTCCCCAGGGTGGCTGTGGTCAAGATCAGGTGTGCCCCCATGGCTCCTGGGTGCCAGCACGCATGGTGCTGCCTGAAGGTGCCCATTCTCACCCGCTAGGCTTTGGGGTGTGCTCAGAGAGTGGCAAAGCCCCCACAAACACCCTCACCCTGTGGGGTGCCACGTGGTGATATCTGCTCACTAAAAACAATTGATTACACATGGGGAGCTTAATTAGATCAGTGCCCGCCTGTCTCGCTCCTAATGCCAGCCCGTGACGGCTGGGCAAACATAGCTCATTCCTCAAATAGAGATAATGACCTTTTTTTATATTCCAGGCTGGGATTTATTTAACCGGTTGCTGGGCACTGGCTTGGGGCTGCCTCCCCCTCACCCCTCCCACTGCTCCAAGATGGCTCCAAGGTGGCGCCGAGGGTCCCACTGGGTTCTCACAGCCAGAAGTGCTGGGTGACCTGTACCAGGTTGACTTCCTCTGGCCAGTGACCACCTTTCAGGGCAGCACCTGTTTTGGGGAATGTGTCTGTGGGTCCATTGCACAGGTGGAGGTCTCCGGTGTGTGTCCCCCAGTGCCCCACAGGGATGTGGCATGTCCCCACCCCTGGAGCTGCACGGTACCAGCGCCTCCTTCTGCCCCTGAGAGTACCTGCGTGTTTTGACTGTTTTGTGATTTTTAAACAATGTGGCCTTGAGACTGAGCCTGGGGCAGGCAGAGTAGGCAACGTCCAATTTCTGTACTTAAACGCCCGGTTATTTTCCCATTAAGCATTAATTCTCCCCGAGCCACCTGGCTGACCCCCACACCGTCCCTGGGGGCAAACCTGGCTCTTGGGGGTGCAGGGGGCTCTGTCCCTTGCCCAGGGTGCATCCCCTCCAGGCTGCTGTAACCCGGTGTGGGGTTTAGCCAACCCTAATTGCTGCAATTAGCAGCTGGCAAGAAAACTCTGCCTGAAAGAGAGTCTGGGCCAGGCAGTGGCGGCTGCTTCCCTCACCCCTGGCGTGCTGGGGGTTGGGGATGCTCGGGAAAGCCCCCGGAGTTGGGGTGCCTCATCTCCTGGGGTTCTTGGTGCCGTGCTGCACCCGGGCTGTCCCTGCGGGTGTGGGGACAGGCAGATGGCAGGTGCTTTGCCCGTGGGCGGGCGAGGAGTGGCGGGGATGGCTCAGGGAGCATGGGATGGTGCCTGGAGCCAGCTCCTGCTGTGAGTCACCACCGGCCAGGGGCGGCCAGGGCTGGCCCCGCTCCTGGTGCGGGTCCACAGCGGGGCTGCCTGCTGCTGCCTGCAGGGCCACAGGGGGCAAGGTGAAGAGCAGGGCCAGGGGAGCTGTGTGCTGCACCCCCTCCAGCTATCCACCCCACTCCAGCTGTGCAGCCCCCCTCCAGCTGTGCCCGGACACCAGGGCACTAAGCGGTACCTGGTGCCACACTGACACCAGCTTGCGGTGGGGACAGGGCAGTGGGGATGGCTGTGCTCGTCCCCAGCAGCGTCACTGTTCCTGGCAGGGACCACAGTGTCCCCATAGCCCCATGCCACAGGTGAGACCTGTGCGCTGGCCCTGTGTGTCGCTGTCCCGCATGGTCGTGGTTCCTCTCTCCATCTCCACACATGGTTGGCCACAATCACCTGGTCTCAGGACTCAGCTTTGCACAGGATCTGGGGACTTTGTGTCCCCTCAGACGGTCCCATGGGCTTGAGCCAGGCTGGGGAAGGACGGAGGCTGCTCCTGCCCAGGGCATGCTGCCATAAAGCCAGCAGGATGTTGGGTCTATATGAGGTCTGTGCAGGTCTCCTGCCTGTCCTCAGGTACTGGAGGGGTTCCTGGGTCTGACATGGAAACAAGATGCTCCATGAAGCCACAGAGGAGTTTTGGGCTGTGGTGTGTTGCCATGGGAGGGCTGGGTCCCTCTGTTTTCCCTGTTTTCCCATGTTACGATGTCAAAGGGATGGAAACCAAAGCTGCTGCTGCCTGTGATGACCTGTCACAGCCTTGCTGAAGCTTTGGGGAGGCCAATTACGTGTTTTTTTGTTTAACAGCAACCACGCAAGCATCGGTTTGTGTTGATTGGATTTCAGCTACCAGCCTGCTGGGCCACTGCCTGCATGGTGCAGGCAGGGACTGGAGACCCTCATCGCTGCCAGCTCTGCAGGAGTTGGGGTGTCCTGCAGCACCTTGGGGCTTGGGGCATCCCATGGAATGGTGACACCCTGGGGTTTGTGGTGTCCTGTGGGATGGCTGCACCCTGAGACTTGGGCCATCCCAGGTGGGATGTCCCTTGAGTGGCAGCCTGGGGCTTGCATTGTCCAATGGATAGTGTCATCCTGGGGCTTGAGATCCTGTGCAGGATGGGCACTGCCTGCTCTTCCCTGCAGGCAGCAAACAGCCTTACACAGGTCAGAAAGTCATGGAGCATCTTGAGTTGGAGGGAACCCATACGTATCGTTGAGGCCAGCTCTGAGGTAATTGGAGCCCATGCTTAATTGCAGTCAGTAATAGCTTTGCTTAGGCAAAGGGGAGCGGAGGGGCAGGTCTGATGAGCACATCTGCCCCCGTTAGCTGCAGGGGGACTTGCTCTCCACAGGTGTGGCCAGGGCAGCTGGATCCCACACCAAGAGGCCACAGGGAGCCCTTGACCCCTCTCCTCCTGACCTGTTTTGTCCTCTCCCTGCAGCAGCGTCGTGTCCCCGGAGCCTGGACTGTGCCCTGCAGCGCCGGGAGTTCTGCCCACCAGGGTCGGGTGCCTGTGGACCCTGCCTCCCCCCGTTCCAGGAGGATGACCGTGGGCGATGTGTCCAGAAGCAGCTCTCTCCCAGCGGTAGGTGCACCCAGCTTGCTGGGTCCTTCTGTGACCCTCCTGCCTGCAAACTTGCCCTGCACTTCCACAGCTGCAGGAGGTTCTCCTGCCTTGGGGCAGCCTCTGGCTCCAGCAGCCTCCTGGCTCCTTGTCCTCTGGCTTCTCCTTTCCATGGCAGTCATGTCCCTAAGGGGACAACAGCTCTGCTCCCCCTCACACCAAGCCCTGGCTCACCACCGCTGTAGGGTGGTTTGGGGGCTGGCAGGGTCACACGGACCCACCCTACTCCTTGTGCATCCTGCAGCCATGCCAGTGACTGTGTGTGCCACTGGCCCTGCCAGCACCCAGGGGTGCCCGGGAACCCAGGGGTGGGAGGGAAACCAGGTGGCTGCTGGGGTTCTATGGGAAAAAGGCTTTTTGGAGTAGGAGATGTGGCCGCACAGAGCCCCAGGCTTTACAGGAGCAGGGTAGCAGCTTTTGGTGCATGGAACTGTGTCTTGTGTAGACCCCATAGTGGAAGCAAATGGGTGCCCGTGGCCTCACTCGTCCCAGGGCTGAGCCATGCCGATGTTTGGGATCTCAGTAGGTGGTTCCCAATGGTTTGAGATGTTGGGCTGTGGTTTGGGTCTGCTGTCTCCTCCTCTACTGGTGCCCAACATCCACACTGATAGGGCTGGAGTTGGCAGCATTGGTTGGAGCCCTGCCTGGCTGCAGACAAGGGCATTGAGTGTTATTGCCCAGCTCCTTCCCCAAGAGAGTTGGGGGCTGTGGCAGCCTGGGGGGCTGTGTGGTGCCAGCGGGCAGAGAGATGGGCAAGGTGTCCCTGGGGAGCAGCTACCCACAGTCACCCAGCACAGGGCTCTCCCCACCACTGCTGCAGTGCATGGAGGGTGTTCCCGCTGCAGCCTCATGAGTGGTGCTGGGGACTGGGCACAGGCAGTTTTTAGGGTGACCCTCAACTTTTCATGTGGCTTGGAAAACTGTAGAGAGAGCTGTTTCTGTGCCTCCACATCATGTTTTTTCCTGCAGATTCAACAGGCAGGTGAATGAAGACTGTAACCATGGCTCCACCCAATTATTTTTGCTTTAACTAAAGTTGAGCAGCCTCTGTGCGTGGGGAAGGAGCCAGGACCCAGACATGTCCTTGCAAACCACGTCTGGGGGGGGTTCTGCTGTGAAGGTGGGGGCTCTTGAGCACCCCTGAAGCACCTTCCTGCCTGCTGCAAAGTGTATCAGCACTTTCTTCCAGCCACCTTTTTTTGCCTGCTTTTTGCTACTGCTGCCCCCAAAACCCCTTGCTAAGGGGGGGTTGGGTTTTCCAGGGTGGGCAGAGCCCATGGTCCCTCCTGAAGCCCGTGGTGGGTACCCCACAGCATTGCCCGGCCCTGGCATGGGCCTGACTTGGAAACACAGTGTGGCTCATCTCCCTGCACCCAAGCTGCGTGGAGGGATCTTCTGGGTTTTGGAGAGGGTTGCTTTGTGTTCCAATTCCTGTGTCTTCAGCAGGTTTGGGGTCCCACTGGGGTGCAGCCAGAGCTGCTCTTTGCCTGTGGGTCAACCCAAGCTTTACAGCAGGTGGGCACGTGGGGGATGGCAGAGCCTATTGTGCCCTTCATGCCACCAGGGGCAAGAGGATCACTCCTTAAATCAGGGGGGAGATCCCTAAAGAAGGACTCTGGCTCTGTGCAGCCCTTTGACTCTCAGGCAGAGGGACTGGGCTGCACTGGAATGGGGGCAATGGCTGAGGGAGAACAAGAGGGAACAGCATAGCAATGGGGTCCAGGCTTGTGTTTGTCAACAAGCAGGGGTCTGGTGGGCCCAACTACAGGCTCCACATCAACGGGTACCGAATGGCTTTAACAGTTCTTTGTGGTTTATTTTTTAATGTAAAGTCTTGGGAGCGAATTCCCCTCTCAGAAGGGTTGCACATGCGCCAGCATCTCCATAGCAACTCCAGCTCCGTGCCAACTCCAGCAGGGAGATGCAGCCACAGCAGCATCTTCACCCGGTTTGGTGGAGTGATGTGGGACTGCATCAGCATCCTCTCCCACCCTCTCTGGGACAGCAGTAGCATCCTCTCCCAGTTTTGTCAGGGAGATGTGGGACAACAGTAACATCCTCTGAGAGGATGCCATCAGCAGGATGGAGACAATCCCAGGTTCTCTCCCCGCCTTGTCCTGTTCTTGCAAGCAATGCCACCACCTTCTGGCAGCAAAAGTGTGGGTACAGAGAGGAAAAAATCAAAAAAAGGCAGGCTCCCCTCCCAAATCTTCTATTTTAGCATGCGGGGAAGCAGTAGCATCCTGAAGAGGCCCAGCTCTTTTTGGCAGAGAGACACCAATTTTTCACACAGCTACTTTTGCCTCCTGTCTGTACCTCAGTCTGGCCGCAGCATCCAGATGCCCAGTCGAATGGGGAGAGCCTGCAAGGATGTGGAAGGGCTGCAATAGCTGCATTTGGAGGGGGATGTGATGCAAACTGGGGGTGGTTGCCGTGGCTCAAGGATACGCAGCCCTTTAAAGGGGCTGCCCACACAGGGTTAGGCATCCTTGAGCCACTGCTGGTAGTGCCATCCTGGGATCCCAGCTGCTGCCATGCTCACTGCTGTGCCATCCCTGCCATCCTGGCAGAAGTGTGGGCAGCAGTTGGCTCTTCTTCTCCAGCGTACCCATGCAGGCAGGCACCGAGAGCAGCTTTTTGGGGTGAAAAGTGGCGGTTTTGGGGTCTCAGGAGGGCGATGCATGTGAGCATGTGAGTGTTCCTGCCATTAGTGATGGCATGCGTGGCCAGTGCGTACCCAGTGCAGCGCTGGCATGGAGGTGAGATGGGATGTGCAGGACCTCATGATGATGCTTCAGCCAGGCAGGCAACCGACTGCCTGCACCTCCCTGGCACTGCCTGTCCCCAAAACACTGCCAGCACCACGATGCTGCGTGCTGTCTGAGCATAGGTTTGCATGATGTGGTTTGGGCTGGTGGGTCCCGTCTCTGCTCCTGCCTGCACGGGGAGCCAGGGCTGCAGGAAGCACTTTGGGAAGAGGTGAGAAATGGGGGCTCCCTGGGGGGTTCCCCCTCTCCCCGTTTGCCAGCAACCAGGAGACATCAGCCATCCTGGGGCAGGACTATAGAAATAAGTGGATTTGTAGGAATTTTGTGCCCTCCTGTGGAGACTGTCAACATCAGGTTTCCTCTTCCCTGGGGCAGAAGCCACGTATGTTCCTTCTTGCTCCTTGCTGTCCCCAAACCCATCATTGTGACTAGTGAGACCCCTGTGAGTGTCCCAGGATTGAGCCCTGGAGACCCTGGGGAGAGGAGACCCCAAGGAAGGGTCAGGGGAGAGCAGCTGGGCTGGGGTGCTGTGTGCCCCCCAGCTGCCTGGCCATACCCTCCCTGCTGCAGGCAGCTGGGGGGACCTGCCATGAGAGGGCACCCGTGCCCTGTGCGAGGCCAGTGCAAGCCCAGTGCGAATCCAGTGTGCCCCCTATGCGTGCCCTGTGCATACCCTACGTGCCCCCTTGCTGCAGCAGGGCTGGGATGCCCCTGGGAACCCGTCTGTCTCAGCTTCTCTTGCAGCCTGGGGCAACCAGGCAGGATCAGGGGGGCAATCCCAGTTCCTTGTTCCCCAGGGAGCAGCCAGCATTCCCCTTACCGGCCATGCCCAGCAGGAGCCAGCCCTCAATGCCAGGCTGCTTCCACCCCACATGTGTTGCGGGGTGGCAGATGTGTCACGGGGGGACATCTGAACTGCCAAACAAAACAGGGGCATGGATTTTTTTAACGGCTGAAAGGGATCTTGGCGATAAAGCTGGCTAATGCAGGTGAGCGGCAGAGCCCGGGCACTGCTAGCAACGTCAAAATCCACCAAGTGGCACAGCTGCCTTGGTTGTCCTTGTGCCTCTTGGCACAACAGGAAGCTCAGAATGACCAGGGAGCTGCTCCTGGATGGTTTTCCAGCTTTGTTTTCCTTTTCCAGCAACATCATGTTCATCCTCCTGCAGTGCTGGCTATTGCCCAAGGCCAAGGGGTGGCAGGGCAGGGCTGGGCTGTGCACCCTCTTACCCGAGGCACCCACACAGCTTGGTCCCCCAGGCCGGATGGTGACACATGTAGGCACGAGCAGGGCTGTCCCCTGGGTCCCAGGGGAATGGCGACAGGCCTTTCCCTGAATGCAGTGAGGAACTAGAGCCAGGATGTCCCCATTCCGAGCTGTCCCCATGGGGCATGGGGCTGTCTCACTCAGTCCCATGCCAGCTCCTCTGTCCATCAGGAGACCCTGGCCCCGTCTTGGCACCTCGGCCAAGGTGGCACTCACCCCTTGGGAATAGCATTGGTGGCACAGCCCCAAACCTGGCACCATTTGGCAGTGTCATTGCTTTGCAAATAACAGTGCACAAAGAGCTGGGGAGACCCAGGACACATGGAACATGTGGCACTCTGTCTCCTGACGAGGACAAGAGGCTGGGGGGGTCTGGGGAGACAGGGCACGGGGTGGGGGGTGGGGGTGGGGGCAGGAATGGTGGCTTTTCGTGCACTTGTTTAAAGCAAAATTGTCCCTCTTTTAAATTGGTTTTTTTTTTTGGCTTGTTGTGGCTCTGAATCACAGGGCGGCCAAGTGGCCTTTGTGCCTGACTCCAGAGGGAATTGGGGTTTATTTCCAAACATTGAGAGTGAGGACAGATTCGAGAGGAGCTGTAATTGTTATATCCTTGAATTATCTGGGAACCGAGCTGACAGTACCACCTCACCTTTGTATGTCTTGATTTACCCTTCAGGGCTTCCCGCTGGGGGCAGCCTGAATATGGCAGCACCGGGCCAGAGGGAGCAGGGATGGGGACAGGGATGTCTCCCTCCTTTGAAGTTGAGTTTAATCCTGTTAAAAGTGGAATGGTGAGCTCCGCTCAGTGAGCATGGGGCAGTGGGTCCCCTGCTGCTCTGCGCTGTCACCCCACGGGTGGTCACCCCACAGGTGGGCACCCCTGGGCTGGGGTGGGGGTCCTGCCCATGTGCCACACCACACCTTTGTGGGTCCCTGACACACACTGTGCTGGGGCACGGGCTGGGGCAGCCACCTGTAAACCACTCAGCCAGCCCCTGGGGACATGGTGGTCCTCCCTGCATGGGGCACCCCAGCTTCTTCCCCAAAGGGGCCACATCCTGACAGGTGCAGGGCAGAAACCAGCCCCTCAGCTGGAGTGAGGGCTCCCACCAGCCCCAGATGAGCTCTGCTCTGGGGTGTACAGGACAATTTGGGGTGACAACCAGCATTCAGGTGTCTCCTCCCTACTCTTGAAAAGGCAGGGGCTGCGATTCCCCCTGGTAGCACTGCCCCTCACACCCTGCAGCAGCAGGAGGGAGCGGGGGGGCTGTGGAGTGTCCCTCCTGGCTCAGGGCCACTGTGTGTCCCCCGGTGCAGGGACACGGGGCAGCTCCTGATCAGCGATGTGCTGGCAGCCTGCCTGCTTCTACAAGGCTCTGCAGGACCCACTGGCTCTGGCACAGGGGAGGCTGCAACCACCGTTGCTCCTGAGACCACCAGCATTTGTGCTGGAAAGCAACCCAAAAGCGGTGAGGACCTGTGCAGATCCCGGGACTCGGCTTCGGCACGGCCGCTGTGCTGGGGGGCTGTGTCTCGGGGGGGGAGCAAGGTCGGGGGCTGTACGCAAACCACTGCATTTGCTCATGCTGGGACGTGAGCCCTTTCGGGGGGGGGGATGCTGGGTCCAGACCCAGGGATGGGCATGTGGCCACATCCCAGGGTGCCCGTCTGATGCCCACTCTCTCCCGGCGCAGGGAGGATGTCTGTGCCCAGCTTGGAAGCAGAAATCGATTTTCTGGCGGATGTGCTGGCCAGGCATGAGGCTCCTCACCCCCAGCCGCCGCGGGATGGCAAGCCCAGGAGTAAGTGCCTGCTGCCCCATTCCCACCAGCAGTGCCAGGGACCCCACGGCAACCAGACCCTGCACCCCAGGCTGGTTTGCCCTCTGGAGCTGAGCGGGTGCTGCTCTGATCACAGCTCTATCTTCTCCTGCAGCCACCTCAGTCCCTGCTGGTGGCAGACAACACCTGGCCAGTGGACTGAGAGAGGACCTTCTGCAGCGGGGTGCCACCGGCAGCAAGGCAGCAGTCACCCTCCCCACCTCCACCAGCACCACTGTCCCGAAGTATCCGGTGGAGGCATCTCCCATCCCTTCAAATGATGACGTGGTGCTCGGTAAGACCCTGGGGGCAGGCAGAGAGGGGGTTTCACGTCCTCGCTGGGGAAGTGTGGGTGGTGCTCACCCTGTGTCCCCCTCCACCTCTGCAGGGCTGATCGCGGTGTGCACGGTGGCCGGGATCTCAGCACTGATCGTGGCTGCAGTCTGCTGGTGCAGGTGAGCAAGGGGGTGCTGGTGCCAGCCAGTCCCTCAGTGTCCTTGTGCCCACAGGAGCTTGTTCCTGTGCTTCCCCAGGTGCATGGTGGGGTTTGGAGCAGAGGTACTGTCTGCCCTTGCCAGTCCCCCTTCAGACATACCATGGCCACCAGGGTACAGCATCTGCTGGTCAGGGCTGGAGGACAGTGGCAGGACACTCCTGTGCCTGGCATAAGCCATGATGCCTGGCACCCCCAGCACGTTGGTGCTCATGCCAAGGCCCGGTGGGACGCTGGTGGTTGTGATGAGGTCCCTGTGCATGTGCAGGGCCTGGGGATGCCACCCATCATGGGTGCTATCACAGGGAACAGGGATGTGGGTGGGAGGACTGAAGCCCCTGGGGGATTGATGGCTCCTGCCAACTACTCTACTCTCCCTTGGCAGGTTGCAGAAGGAGGTCAGGCTGGCACAGAAAGCAGACTACTTGTCACAGCGAGTGACCAGCCCCCTGCCCTATGACAAGATCTCGGTAAGGCACCCTTGCAGGGTGTTGAGCACTGGGGCCAGGCATGTGCTTTGGTTGAGGGGCTTCTGATGCGGGGAGAGACATCTCCCAGCTGGGCTCGGGGGTCTCCAGAGCCTGGCCTTCATGCCTGTCCTTACTCTCTCTTCACAGCCTGGGGACAAGACGCTGGCTCAGAGCGCCCAGATGTACCACTACCAGCACCAGAAGCAGCAGATGCTCTCCATGGAGAAGTAAGCAGCCCCGGGAGTAAGTCACCCCACCCCAGCAGCGCAGAGCAGACCTGGTTCCTGGTCCGTCACCTGCCGTTAACTAGGCTGCCATTAGCTATCCCCTTGGACTTCACCCCCTCTCTGCATCCTCTCCCCCCAGGCATAAAGAGGAGCCCAAGCTGCCGGACTCGGCATCATCTGATGAGGAGAATGAGGATGGAGACTTCACTGTGTACGAGTGCCCCGGGCTGGCTCCGGTATGGTGGGCGTGAGGTGGCCGGGGGGACCCTGTGCATGCATGGAGGGATCCAACATGTGCCCCAGATACGCAGTTCCTTGCTAGGAGCCCTTTAAACACATCTTTCATCCAACCCTGAGGTGGTCCCTGCCCTGGCCAGGTCTCACTGGAGCTCTCCAGTGGGCAGGAGTGGGTGCCCTGGCATGGGGCCATTCCCTGGGGAGCGCTGCCCCATGGCCCTAGGCTGGAGCAGCTCTTGGCAGAGCCAACCCATCATCCTGTGGTGCCAGGGACACAGTCACCTCGGGCTCTTGGACACAGGGGAGCTTGTCCTGGTGCCTCCCCAGCACAGGGACCTGTGACCCCTCAAAGCTAGGGGGTGCTTTCCTGGCTGGCAGGGGACCCTGGGGAAGGACAGTTCCAAACAGCCCTGGGTACAAAGAGCACAAAGAGACCCAAAAGGAGCCTTTCACATGGTAATGGCTACGGAGCCCGGCCATCAGGGCCCAGATTAAGGGTCATCATTAGGTCTTTACAGGCCCATTAAAGGGCACTTGATGGCAAACGGGCAGTCTGGGCGAGGAACCCCATTCCTGCCAGCCAGACTGGGGGTCCATCCCAGCCGGGGCCATGGGTTTTACACACCATTATCTCATCCCAGCATCCCCAGCTGCTCCTGGTGAGAAAGCACACTTTTTCAGGGATGATGGCAGAATCAGTGTGTGTCACCCCATCCCAGCCTATGAGGTCCCCTGTGTCCTCCCTCCTCCCTGCTGGGCTGGGGTTCAGACTTGGGACAGGGTGGCTCAACCCTCAGCTAGTTTGTGACCTCCTGCCTTTTCCTTTCCCCCATCCCGCCCCCTCTGCCGCCGCAGACTGGAGAAATGGAAGTGAGGAACCCACTGTTTGACGACTCCTCCTTACACCCCTCCAACCCCAAGTCACACCAGTAACACCCCTCCTCTCCTCCACCCAAGCTCGCTATGGACTGGTTGCCCGACGCCAGAGCCCAGTGGGGCAGCCACGCCGGAGGGGAGCCCGCAGCCGGGTGAAGGGGTGCAGACCCCGCTCTGCCAGACTGTTCGACGCCTGCCCAATAAACACCCACTAACAGCTATGGCAGGGGGGGATCACCCCTGTTCCCAGCCTCCTTGTCCTCTTTGCTGCTGTGATCGCGTCCCTGCCTTGCCCTTCGCTCGCTGCTCTCGGGGACATGCCAGCCCCACAGGGGGAGCGGCCGCTGCCTTGGCAGAGAACCCGGGGGGTCCACAGCACTGTCTCTTTGCATTTGGCTTTGAGGAGGGGACTGCTGCCCTGGCTGCAGGGAAAGGATTGGAGAGGGGGTTAGAGAGCAGGAGCGAGGCTGGGGGGGGAAAGGAGGGGGGGCGAGCATACTCGTGTCTGCTGGGGACATCAGTTAGGGCTGCCAGCCTGCCCAGAGCCCCTCTGCCAGAGATGGAGACTTTCCCTGGAGCGGGTGGCATCACTAAAGGCTCTGTTGCCTGGTCTGCCCCTTCCCCCACCTCGTGGGCAGCCCCTGGCAGCACTTTCCCACTCTGGGAGCCCAGGGCAGGAGCCAGGCATTGGTACCGCTCCCCAGGATGCCCCTTCCAATGCCACCCTGCACCAGGCCAGGAGCAGCAGCTCTGCCCTGGCCCCTGCACCAGCTCCATCCCCTTCCAGGGGTGCTGGTCCTCAGAGGCTCCAGATCACAGCCAGTCCCAGTGCCACTACGCTGGGCAGTCCCAGCAGAGGTGGAGGATTTCCTCATGGCAGCCCTGGGTTCCAGCTGGGCTCTCAACCCAGTCCTCCATGTGGTGAATGCTCGGAAAAGGCTCAGGGTTTTGCTTTTAAGTCTGTGTGGCTGTGGGGGAGGAAGGAGTGAGACCAGTGGGGACTTGGGACACCAGGAGGGGTAGCCAAGGCACAGGCTTTGCTGCTCTGCTTCTCTGCCCCTGGCACGCTCTCTGGGCATCCCTCTGTGGCAGGGCACAGTCTCTGCTGCTCCATCCCGGGCACCTCCCAGACTTCAGAGACCCCCTGCACCCTTCCACTCCCCATGTCTGCATCTGGGCTCACTCGCCCACACTGATAAAAGTCCTTGCCCAGAGTCCAGTGCTGTTCCCCAAAGCCTTCCTGATGTGTTGGGCTGTGACCCCTCCAGGGTAAGGTCCGGGATGAGTTTTGGGTTGTTTTTCACAGATGGGGCTACATCTCCAGACCCTGGCATGGACTGTCACAGCCATGGGTGACCTATTCCACACGGGTGGCCTCGCTGTTTCACACAGCGGAGCTGTTGCCATGCTCAGGAGCAGTTGCAGGCGCAGGCAGCAGTGGCAGGGCCCTGTGCCAGAGAGCAGTGGTGATGTGGGAACGTCCCTGGCAGGGCTGCTGGCAAAGGCCATCACTGCACAGATCCTTTCCCGCACTTTACTCCTTTACCCGTGGGCTGCTGCCCTTCTCCCTGCACCCCTCGTTGTTGTATGGATTGTAGTTCTTTTAAAAGGAGATTTTATTAAATGATCATGTTTGAGACCCATGTGAGTGTGTGGTGTGGGGCCAGGCTGGCCGCTGCAGGGCCCTCTGCTTGGACTGCTCCTGCCAGGAGTGGGGTGGGACAGGGAGGGAGGGTGCTACCAGTCCCCCTGCCCCAGAACATTCCCCAGGGAATAGCAGGAGCAGCCATCCTAGTCCTGCAGCTGGAGTAGCTGGCAGACCTTTCCCAGACCTGGTAAGAACTAGAATTCATTTTCTGGTTTCTCTGTGTTTGCCAGGAGAGGTTTCTCCTGTGAAGGGTTGGGTGGGAGCCCCCCTCCCACCCCACCCCTCCCCAGCTGTGCCTGCCCGCACCCAGCCCTGCAGCACCCAGTGCCCACCCGCCCCCATCACCCCTTGCCCCCGGGGCCAGGCCCTTCGCACCTCGGCAGGGCCAGCAGATAAGGACTATCCCCCCATTGTGTGGAGCCTGAGCTCCTCTCCTGGCCCTTTGATCCCACCAGCCCCCCATCAGGCTGATACAATCTCCTCCTGGTTTCGGCAGCCAGGAGGGTGGGTGCTGACTCACCGCCCAAGCGCCCGGGCACCCTTGGGGATGCTTCGCTCAGCCAGGCTCCTGGGTGGCCCTGGGGTCTCTGGCTGCAGCCCAGGTGGGCAGCATCGCACCCAAAATCCTCTGGGACTGCCCTCTTAACCCTGGGGAAAACCAGCCTCGCAACCCCCTCTCTGAGATCCCCAAATTCATCCTTCCTTTGCTCGGAGCCCAGCAGCCTCTTAGAGCGCGTCCAAGCTTTTTGGGAAACTCTAGAATTGAGTAAGACCCAGCAGCTCCTCCTGGGAAGACCCCTTCACACAGGCCCCCCCCCCCCCCCCCAACCNNCACAGGCCCCCCCCCCCCCGCAAAGCCGTGTCCCCAGTGCATGTCCAGGCATGGAAGAGTCATTTGTCCTGAGACACCACGTCTGTGCCACAGACACCCCAGGACAGCCTGGGGCTGGGTGCAGGGTTTGTGCTCAGACCCAGCCTGTCTGTGTCTCAGTTTCCCCAGCTGTAAAATAGCAGGGAGGACCAGCTGGTGTGTCCAGGCACTGCAGTGATGTGGGCGACACTCAAATTCCCCCTTGGGTTCTGTAATGCAGAGGCCTTTTTAATGAGGCCACAGATCTGGACCAAACCATCCTCCAGGACTATCATCTCAGCTGGGTTTGGAAGCACCAACCCTTCCATCCCATCCAACCAGGGCAGCAGTGGAGGAGCTTCAGTGTTTCTCCCAGGGACAGGGATTCTGAAGCTGAACCCACTGCCCAGCCCTGCTCAGACAGACCTGTGGTGGAGACTGGGACCGGCTCCTGACCGTGGGCCCCCCACCCACTGTGTGTGGGGCTGCACCCCACCAGTGTGTGATCGCTTTAGGCATGAAGCTGAGTGATACAGCACAGCTCAATGATGGCTTCTCCATTACCTGCCCCAGAGAGAGGTGAGATGACAGTGAATAAAATATCATCTGTGGTCATACATTCTCTTAAAATCCTGTCTGCAAGCCAAACCCCTGCCAAAACAGCAGATGTCCATTTTGCCCCCCCCGCCTGCTGCCATCTCAGCAAGCTGGGGAGGACGGATTAATCCATTTCTGCTCCCCTTTTCCTAGCAGGATCCCACCCACCCCTGGCTGGGATACAGACTGCAGAGCTGTGCCTGAGCCAGGAGCATGAGCAGGCTCCAGCTGTGGGGGTGATGGACCAACACATCCTTCCTCCTCCTGGAGCAGGCAGGAGGCTCTGCCCCAAAGGAGATGGATGGGCAAGCCCTGGCCATCGGTGCACAATGACCCCACACAACAACTGGCACCTCACACAGCCCCCCCCCCCCCAAACTTGCCACATTGAAATGTATGTGGGGGGCACACACCAAGCAACCCCACTGACTCCCTCCACATCCCCCAGCTAAAACCATCACTGCCACAATGGGCCCCGCTCCTACAAAGGGGCCAGTTCAAAGTCAACGTCTCCCTTCCCCTCCGCCTGTATATGAAAGGGAGCAGGAATGCGTTTGAGGCCTTGGCGGGCTGGGGGGGCTTCCTGGGGGGATGGAAAGAAAGAGCAGGTTGGCAGGAGGAGGGGGTCCAGCCGGGGAACAATAAATCAAAGGGAAAGGGAGTTACTGCCTGGCCAAGGATCTTCTGAAACCCTGGGCCGCAGCAGGAGCCCGGGAGGAGCAGGGCTGATGGCTGCGATTGGAGTCCCGCAGTGAGGCTTCCTCTGCCTGCAGCGGGCGGGTGGTGGGCAGGCAGCAGGCAAATAGCGGGGCAGGCAGTGGGCAGGCAATGGGGCAAGCAGTGGGGCAGAGAGAGGGGCAGGCAGAGGACAAGCAGTGGGCAGGCAGGGGGGCGGGCGGCCCTTGGTAGAAGTCCCTGGTTGCCAGTCCCGGGGTGTCAGCCCTCTCGGGAGCCAAAGCGAGTGGTTCCCAACCAGCACCGGGCACCTTCCCTCAGTCCCAGCAGCAGCCCCGTCCCCATCCCGCCGCCGCGGGGGAGGCTCCTCCATCCTATCTCTTGGCATATCTCCGGTGCGAGACGGCCGCAGGCTCCCGGTAATCCGGGTTAATAAACAGGGAGCGGTGCCGACGGCGGGATCGCCCCTCGCCCTGTTCTGCCCGGGGCCAGGGCTGCCGGCGCTACGGGTACCCGGGAGCCGGCGTTGGGCAGGGGAGAGCCCCGGGTCGGGGAAGCTCCCGGTGCCGTGAGAGGGAGAGAGAAACGTCTGGAGCCGGAGCCATCGCGCAGTGTGAGAGGGAAGCCCTTAGGAGAGAGAAAATATCAAGGGCGCTCCATTGTGGAGCAGATGGGGCCGATAGCGGGGGCTGCAATCAGCTCCCCCCGGCACGCCCAGAGCTCCGGAGCCTCCGCCGGCACCGGGAAGGACACGCTCTCTCCGAGGCACGGCCTTCCTCTGCGGGGCAAGGAAGAGGAGAGGGACAACAGAAGTGAAGGAGCCCCGGCTTTGTCCGTGGGGCGCTCTGCAGGGATCCCCACGGAGCCGAGAGGCTCTGCCGCTGGGACCAGGCAGGCGAAGGGGA
Source organism: Scolopax mira (assembly GCA_004320125.1). Lineage (NCBI taxonomy): Eukaryota > Metazoa > Chordata > Aves > Charadriiformes > Scolopacidae > Scolopax > Scolopax mira. Next base: position 16,325 of record BJBW01011457.1, read on the forward strand.
GAGAGGGGATGGCCGAGCTCCCGTCGAGCCCTCCCGCAGCACGACGGCACTAGCGTCCCCGGGGTTTATTCTGCGGGCCAGGGGCTCCTGCAGTCCCGGGCAGGCTGTCATCGCCGCCTGCACCCCGGCCTCGGCTGCCCCGTTCCCCGAAGCAATCCCCGTTCCCTGCCCGTGCCGAGACCCTGCGGCACCAGGGAGTTCCCAGGTGGGGAGCCCCTGGGGCTGATGCTGGCCCGACATTTGGAGACCTGTGCCCCACTGAGCATTCCCGAGCTGTGCGGGGGAGGTGCGAGACCCCTCAGCAGTTGTCCCTCACCCGGTCCCGGCCCTCTCCTCCCGCGGCCCGAAGGAACGGGTGCGGGGGGGGCCGCAGCCCCCCCCCCCCCGCCCCATCGCACGTTCCCCCCGGGTGCTCCCCTCCCCCCCCTCCCCTCCGGGGATCAAGTTCACGCCCGACCCACCGGTGCCGGGCCAATGGGGCCGGGCCCTATTTCCATACGGTCCGGCCCGGCCCGGCCCGGCCCCACCGCCCTCAGAGACCCCAGCGGCGCCGCAGCAGGGAGGCAGCGGCCGGCGGGCGGCCGGGCCGAGCCCCGCAGCCCCCGTATGGAGCGCTAGGGCGGCGGGCAAGATGTTCAGCCCAGACGGGGGGCTGCCGGCCGCCCCCTTCGGCCTCCTGCCCGACGCCGGGCCGCCCTTTCCCCGCGGCGGCTTCGACGGGGCGGCCGCCCAGCCGCTCTTCTTCCCCTTCGCCGCCGAGCCCGAGGCCGCCCGCGACCCGCCACCGCCCCGCGCCTGGCTGCCCCCTCCCGCAGGGCCGCCCGCCAAGACGGAGGCTCGCCCGGGCCGGCCCTGCAGCCAGCCCTCACCCGAGCCCCGCGCCGCGGGCTGCTGCGGGCCCGCCTGGCCCGCACCGCCCTGGGCCGGGCCTGCCGCCCCCAACGCCGCCAACGCCGCCCTGCCCGGCCCGCCCTTCGCCGGGCCCGCCGCCGCCGCTTTCCCCGGCCCCCAGCTCTGCCCCACCGCCCTGCAGCCGGGCTCCGGTGGCCTCTCCGGCCTGGGCAGCAGCGGCAGCTCCAGCGGCGCCGCCAGCGAGGGTGGACACTCCAGCGACAGCGGCGACGAGGTGAGACCCGACGGGACGGGCTGCTCTGTCCCGCCGCCCTCGGGGGTACCGCGCTCCTCCGTGCCCTGGTGCCGTGCAGGGGGCGAAGCCTGGGCTCGCCGCCGGCCGCCCCGTCGGGGCAAGGAGCTTCCTGGCCACTCCCGGGCATCGCCGGCCTGGCCTGGGTAGGGGCAAGCAGGGACCCGCCGGAGCTGTCCTGACCGTCCCCTCCGCTCGGTGCCCCCGGGAGAAGCCTTCAATCGGGCCGATGTGTCCCAGCACCGGGGCTCGGCCCGGCTGGGTCCGGGGAGCGCCTCGGGGAGGCTGCTTTAGGGTGAGAAAGGTGGTTTGGGGGACTGAAGAGAGCAGTTTTCAGTTGCGCTGACCGTTCCCCACAGGCGATGCCGCATGGCCGTCGTCTCTCCTCCACGATGTGCGGGGCGCGGGGGGGTGCCAGGGGATGCAGCGCGGCCCGGCTCCTGGCAGCCCCCTCCACCCCGCGGCCGTGCGGGGGCGGCGGCCGGCCGTTGCCCCGATTAGGGCTCCGCGGGCACCGACGGCTGCGGGCAGAGCCAGCCCGGGGGGAGTGGGGGGCTCGAGTAGTTATCAGCATGATAACAGCTGCATTTTGGGTTAGTTTTGGGTTAGTATTTAAAAATAGGCAAAACATCAGCCCTTCCTTCCCAGGCAGGCACGCCTCGGGGGGGAGCAGCGGCAGATGATGCCGGGGTTTTTCGCGAGGTTCTTGCGAGCGCGTTGGGCGGGTTTGCGGGGAGCTGTACCGCGTACGTGCCGCGGGGATTCGGGAGCTCCCCCGCACGCCACGATGGGAGTGTGGGGATGCGGGTCCTCCGTCTGGCAGCCTGCCGCGCTGCGTGGGGGTTAGGAGGAACGATTTTTCCCGGATGAGGAGGGTGAGTGTTCCCCGTGGCAGGGATGCTCCGGGATTTTTGCTGCCAGTGCTGCCAAGAATTAAAAGCCGAGACTTGGTGGCAGGAGAGACGCCCGTAAAATATGAAATGACTCTGCAATAGTGGAAATTGGGTAAAAGATTACAAAATGTCCCTGCGGCAATTGATGGCTGCTCTTCAGGGAGAAAGGGAAGCCCCCGAGGAAGGAGCTTTCCAGAAGGGAGGAGTTTTTTTGGTCGTGGCAAAGAAGTCACGAATTGCACTCGAGTCATGGTGTAGTTCGGACATCTGAGCCGTTTCACCGGGCGCAGGCGGGAGGGGGGGCTGCCCAGAGCCGTGGGGAGCCGAGTGCCCACGGAGCCCGTGGGGGGATGTGTCGTGGGATGTGCGGGAGAGGAGTGATGCCGGGATTGTCAGTAAATGTGCCCATCAGTGCTGCCGCTGGTCAGGCCACGAGGGTCTGAGCCTGGGGGTAGAGGGGACATTCCCAGAGATCCCGGGACCTGCTTTCTTTCCCCAGGTCCTTGTGCCACCCTGGGCGTCTGCCACGTCAGTGTGGTGTTAGCTGTATGCTGTGTGCTGTAGTCAGGGGCATGTCCAGGGGGTCCTGCGTGGGGCAGGATGGGGTGAAAGCACTTTGGGATCCCTGAGGAGAGCCCCTTGTTCATGGGATTCGGGAGAACTCTTCTGGCACCCACCCCATCAGCCCATGGACATCACCCAGAGGTGGCAGTAGCTGGTTGGTGTTGGTGCTGCCACGGGCTCAGCTGAACCCTTTCTGTCCCTGTCCCACGCTGACCCCGACAAATTGATGGTCAGACCCTGTTCTCGGCAGCCCCGGGGTGTGAGTTGTCCCCTCTCAGTTTGTCTCTGCCCCTGCCAGGATGCACCAACCTCGGAAGAGCTGGAGCAGTTTGCCAAGGACCTCAAGCACAAGCGCATCATGCTGGGCTTCACCCAGGCTGACGTGGGGCTGGCTCTGGGCACCCTCTATGGTAAGGGTCCAGTCAGGGTCCTCATCTTATCGTCCCCTCCATGCCCGGGGGGAAGGGAGAGGCCTGGGAGGGGGTTGGAGCACCTGGGCAATGGGAATTTTTGCTCCTTAACGACCTGCAAAGGAGGCGTCGAGCACCAGCCCCAGGGCTCCCCATCTCTGTTAAGTGCAGGCTCCGGCATGAAGGGTTTGATAACGAGAAAATGGTTTAAAATACCTACAGCTTCTTACTGAAGAGTATTTCAGTGCTTGAACTCCCCGCTGAAGCAGTAGGGAGAATGCATTTTGTGGTCCCCCATCCCCAGGGACACGGGGTGGCTGGAGGGGGGGGGCAGCTGGTGGTGGGGGCCATTCCCTGGTGCGGGGGCAGGAGCGTGACATGACACGACGCCCTGGCTGCCTGTGCAGGGAAGATGTTCAGCCAGACGACCATCTGCCGCTTTGAAGCGCTCCAGCTCAGCTTCAAGAACATGTGCAAGCTGAAACCCCTGCTGCAGCGTTGGCTCAACGAGGCCGAGAACACAGACAACATGCAAGAGGTATGGGGCTGGGGAGGGACGGGGAGCAGGGTCCCACACGCGAGCGAGCTACAGCTTCTCCCTTTCACATGTGCTTTTTTTGGGAGAGAAGAGGAGAAGCAGGGGGTGTCCCATGCCATAAGGAGCATCTTCCTGCCATGGCTTCAGTCTGGTCATGGGGGGAGCCACTGCATATCGCTTTCTGCCGTGCTGGAGGGAGCCCAAATCCCCCCAGCGTCGCCTCGTGATAACTGTGGCAGCTCTTGTCTCAGAGCAGCCAGGTCCTGCTTGAGTCTTGGATGAGCAGGAGGTGCAGCTTGCCTGGAGGGATGCAGGAAGACACGTCCAACCCCCTCGCACGAGCTCCAGTGCGAGCTCTGCACTCGCCCAGAGTGCGAGTGCACCTCACCCAGTTGCAGGAGGGTGACACCCAGTGGACAGTCATGGGGGCAAAGCCTGTCCCCCTCCCTCCCTCCCTCCCACACCTCGGAAGGGAAGCCCACTGCACGTGTACCCAGAACCTGGTGGGGACATTGCCAGCCCTGTGACCAAGCGTGTTGGTCTCTCTGTCTCTTTTCCAGATGTGCAATGCGGAGCAAGTGTTGGCCCAAGCCCGGAAGAGAAAGCGCAGGACCAGCATTGAGACCAACGTGAAGGGGACACTGGAGAGCTTCTTCCGCAAGTGTGTGAAGCCCAGTCCCCAGGAGATCTCCCAGATCGCCGAGGACCTCAACCTGGACAAAGATGTAGGTTGGGAGGGTTTTCAGGGTGGGTGCCCAAACAGCTGCGGTTTGTGAGCGCCCACATCGGGCCAGTTTGATACTGGAAGCTGCGGGAGAGCAGCCAGGGCTGGTGGCCACCATTGGCCTGTCTGAGTCCAGCCCCAGGAGGAGCTGTGGCAAAGAGGGTGCTGTGCTGGCTGATTGGGGGTGTGGTGAAGATGCCACCAGCCAGAAGGTGTCACCCACACATCACCTGGGCTGGCCCCCTCACTCTTCCCTGTTCCCCCTCCCTCACAGGTGGTCCGTGTCTGGTTCTGCAACCGGCGTCAGAAAGGCAAACGGCTGCTGCTGCCCTTTGGCAACGAGGCGGAGGGAGTGATGTACGACATGAACCAGTCCCTGGTGCCCCCTGGCCTGCCCATCCCGGTGACGTCCCAGGGCTACAGCCTGGCACCCTCCCCACCCGTCTACATGCCACCTTTCCACAAAGCCGAAATGTTCCCTCAAGCTCTGCAGCCTGGGCTCTCCATGAGCAACAGCAACCACTGAACCGGGGGCTGGCAGTGGGGCTGGGCTGGTTCTCTGGGGGCAGCTTCACCCCAAGAAGGCACAGGCACGGCCCCCTCCTGCCCTCAGCACTGCCTGGGCACTCGCTGGGCTGCCACAGGGCTTTTGCGGTGCGAGGGGCAGGGGAAGGGCTGGGAGCCTGGCATGGAGCTGGTGCCCGCTCTCTGTGTTTGCTCCCAGCCTTTTCCAATTAATGTGAGTCTACGGGTCCCAGCAGTGTTGCCACCCCCCCCCCCCCCCCCCCCCCCCCCCCCCCCGTCACCTCTCCTGGGGGGCTCCTGCACCACTGCACCCCATTGAAGCCGTGTGTGCCTGGGGCACGGAGATTTTTAGATTTTTTTTTTTGGGGGGGTGGGGTGGGTGGCTTTATTATTTTTTTTAATGGTTTTTGGTTGTAGTTTTTCAAAAGTAAAAACCTTTGTAGTGATTACTAGTTTCCCAGGTGCCCCCTCCCTGTCACGTAGCCCAGGGCCAGTGTCCCCGGTGGCTCTGCCCGCCCTCCTTGGAGCCAAGGGCTGGAGTTTGGGGCTGGAGCTGAGCCCTCGCAGCCCCAGCTCCCCGTGGCACACCGGGGGAGGAGGGCTTCACCGGCCCGTGGGCAGGCTGGTGGGGCTTGTTTTGGAGGGAGTGGTGGGGGTTCTCCCCAGCCCTTGTGCCCAGCATCACCCTGGGCCCCCCATGTCCCTCTGCCCCAGCCCGGCTGCCCAGGGACCATCTTTCCCCACATTTTCCAGCCCAGGGGGGCCAACACCATCCTGTCCATGCTGCTAGCACCCCCGTGCCTTTGAGCCTGCTGTAGTTGATGATGTTTATTTTTTTTTTTCTCTTGATCACATTCCCTCTGGCAATTAAATAAATCTGGGTTCTTTGGGACATGAGAGCGAGTTAACCCTTTCCTTGCCTGCCTTGCATCCCTGCTCCCGCACAGCGCCAGGCAGCCCAGTGGGGGGGAGGGTTTGGCTACATGTGGGGCACAATGGGGCTGGACTGGTGAACCTGGTCTTATCTGACTGACCTGTCCCCAACATGCCACTAACTAACTCCTGGCTGCTTGAAGCCCCAGCTCACTACCAGGAATGGTGGCAGCTTGGTCCTGGAGGGACATCAGCTTGTCGAGGCTGTCCCCTTGAGGTGGTCAGGGGTGGGGGGGTGTCACCTTCCTCCCAGTTTGAGATGTTTTTTCCATGGCTGCTGTTGGGAAGGGCAAAAGCCTAGTGGCACCATCCCTGGAGGTGTTCAAGAGAGGAGTTGACATGGTGCTCAGGGATATGGATTAGTGTTGGGTTGGTGTTTTGGGGTTTGTGTGGGTGTTTTGTTTTTTGTGGGTTTTTTTGTGTTATGTTTTGTTTGTTTGTGTGGTTTTTGTGTTATTTGTTTTGGTTTTGGTTTTGTTTTTCATTGGTTGGACTAGATGATCTTAAAAGGTCCCTTCCAGCCTCGGTGATTCTGTGATTCTGGCTCCCAAAGCCCCTCCCCAGCACCCTGCCTGCGGGCGCTTGGGGCCCCTCCTGCTCTGTTTTCAGTTGACCCAGAAAACACTATGGGAGGGAAATCGGAAGCCACAGAAATGAGAAGAGCACGGCGTGGCTGTCAAACTGCCATCCCGCTGGGCTGGGTTGGGGACACAGTGAAGTGCCAGCCCAGGGAAGCAATGTCCCCTCTTCTCATGCCTTCACCCCACTGCGCCCTGGGTAGAGGGAGTAGATCCTGGAGGGTAGCAGGCAGCTTGCAGGGTGGCAAGGGTGAGGTTGGGCAACTTTGGGGCTGCAGTGAGGGCAAATGGGCAAACCCATAACAAAATGAGTCATTTATATCCGGGATTGATGGCACCAAGCCAAGGGGCCCGGAAGTAGGCATGGGTGGAGCAGTCCCATCCTACCACCCCAGTTCTATCATCTAACCCTGACATCTGTCGCTGATCCCAAATGGGTGCTTCCCTTCGGGGTGTCTGGGCATTGCCCCCAGCCAGGGTGCAGGGGTGCGTCTGCTGCAGAGCGCTTATGGTGCAAGGGGTGTCTATGCAAGGTCCCCAAGGTGCGGGATGCGTGCGTGGTGCAGGATGCCCACAGCATGATGTGTGTGTGGCACAGGGTGCTGGCAGTGCGGGTGCCCATGGGGTGCACACAGTGCAGGGTGTGTAGGGGCTTGGCAGTGCCAAGGGCATACAGAGCAGGCTGCCGGTGCCACAGTGTGCCCACGGAGCCGGCTTTGCTCTGGGCTTGCAGTGAAGCTGCAGATGCCAGCAGCTCAGTGGCTTCCTGCTGCAGCGGGGGGGGGGAGCGTGCCACCAGGGCAGCAAGAAACCGCAGCATCCCTCTGCTGCGGCCTGGCACTGAGCAGGCTGAGATTGCTCTCAAGAGCATCCGTGTCCTGCCGGTTGTTGTTGGGGGGGAGGGGGGGAAACGGGTGCTGCCGGGCTGTGCTGGGGAAGTGATGGAGCAGAAGCTGTGGGGTGCTGCCCACCCCAGCTGCCCCGAGCTCATCTCCACCCCAGCCAGAAATGTCACCTTGCCACCTCTGCCACCAGGGTTCCGCCACTCAGCAGAAGGTGGTGATGGGGAACAGAGCGATCGCAGGAGTGTGGGGAGCCCTGGGCCCCCCCAGCAGCCCCATGCCCTGCCCAGTCCCTGTGGCACAGGCAGAGCCTCTGTAGCACTGGCATTTATTTCCAAAGCACCCTCTCGTCCTGCCAGCAGCCTGGTGAGGTAGGTCAGTGTTGGGTCTGGGGGTGGTGGTGGTGGGGTGGTTAGTCCTATTTTGCAAGAAATTAAGTCATGCAGAGTTGCTCAAGCTCTCAGTGTGGCAACAGCTGGGCTGGGAGAAATTGTGGCTTCCACATCCCTCCCTGCCCCACACCCTCCCCTGTAAAATGGTGACCCACGCTCCCCCCACCCCGGCATCCTCTGCCCAGATGCGTCCCCGATGATCCCAGCACACACCAGCCCCATGCTAGGTGTTGAACCAGCTCTCCAGGTTGGGATAAACACGGCCACGGGGCAGGCTAGGGTAGGCAGTGCAGATGGTGCAGATGCGCTCTCTCCAGTCAGCATAGAGCTTCACGCTGTACCTCTTCTGCCAGGAGAAGAACTGCTGGTAGCGGCTGTAATTCATAGTCTTCAGGAAAGTGGCCAACTCTGCCAGGGAACCAAAGTCATCGACGTGAATGAAGGAGTCTGCAGGAATGAACTGCTCGTAGTTGGCCCGGGGAGGTCCCAGCACCACGGGCACGGTGCCAGCCATCAGTGAGTTCCTCCAGAGCTTCTCAGTGATGTAGTCCTGGTGGATGGAGTTCTCAAAGGCCAGGTAGAACTTGGACTTGGATGTCGTTGGCAAGAGGCAGTCCTTGCAAAGAGGCTTTTTGTTTGCTTTCCCATATATGTTCACATGGAGGTATCTGGAGAGGTTTTTGTAGACTTCAGCTCTTTTCTGAGTCCTGTGGTAGTTGCTGATAACCCAGGACACCAAGTTGGTCTTTGTGGGGATGTTCACAGTGGCTGACTGGTTTGACACAAGCTTGCCGTAGGGCATGAAGATGTCTGAGTCTCTTCTGTAGGTCATCACCCAGTTGAAGGTCTTGTTCCATCCCGCTAGAGCTTTAGTGTTGGAAGGGGACTCCAGGGAGACCCATACCCAGCTCTGCCCCGGCAGCCTCTCCTTGGGCAGCGGGTCCCTGCCAGGCTGGAGTCTGGTATGAGGGAACACCACCACATTTGCCTGGCCCAGGAGCTGCCGCTCCATGGTGAGCTGGCAGCCCGCGATGCCGTACAGCTCACGGCAAACATCTCCGCTGATGTTGGGGACCTGCTTCGAGGGCCATTCCCACATGAGGACCATCAGCGGCTCTGTGTGCTTGGAGGCTTCTCCAGAGACCTCAGAGGAGTTGAGGAAGTGCCATAGGTTCCAGAGGCTTGTTACAAACACCCCAGTGGTGATCACTGCCTTCATGATGGGCCTGCCCCACAGCGGCCGTGGCAGTGGCAGTGCTCGGGGCATGCTGCCAGGCTGGCTGTCACCTCCAGTAGCAGAGCTGATGCCTGGGGAGAGAGGCCACCAAAAGGCCAATAGCTCAGCTTGCTAGGGTCAAGGGGTGGTGGGGAGGCACTGGGGCTGGTGGGGATGGAGAAAGGGCTTCTCCACAAAGCCTGAACCCAAGTGTCCCCCTCTGGCCCCTATGCTAGTCCCAGGGCACTCCATGCATCTGGCATCACTCCTGTGGTCCCTGGTGTCTCCATCTCTGGAATAGGCAGGGACGCTGTTGAAGGGGGACATGGATCCAACGGGCAGCACCCCCCATCCCCCGGCACCACTCCCCATTACATGCACAAGGGATGTGTTCCTTGGTGTTTGCTCCATGCCTCAGTTTCCCCACTTGACAAACAGCCACAGTCCCACTCCACCCCTCTCGCTCTGCCCAGGGCAGGTCAAGTGTGAAATGCAGGCAACCTTGGGACAGCCAGACTCTGAAGAAAGGTACCTGGGGGTCTGTAGGATGGGGCCATGCACCAAAGGGCAAGGGGGAACACCCCGAGTCCTGCCTGAGTAGCTTCATGGTGAGGCTCCAGCTGCAAACTGGGGTGTCCCTGGGAGTGACTGGGGAGTCCGAAACCCCGCTCAGGGACAGACTGGCGTGTCCTTCCAGAGAAGTGTTCCCTCACTCCAGCACCCTGCTACGGTGATGTCAGGGCTCTCCCCAGGCTCTGGGGGACTCTCCTCAGCACTAAGGGCATGGGGAGGCCCAGTAGGCTGGGAGCTTTCAGAGCTCGGTGCTCCAAACACTCTGGTTTTGGGGTGTCATAGCTGGCCAGTGCCCCACAGGCAGGACAGGCAGAGCACTGCAGGCAGGGAACTGTTTGGGGCTGCCATCAGTGGAGTTCAGCTCACAGGTGTATGGGAACCCCCCATGAGATGCTCACCACCCCACAGTGCCCATTTGCTTTGCCTTCAGCCTCTGTCAGCTGCATTTTAACCAGCTGCTGGGAAGAGAGACCAGTGGCGGGGGCGACGAGGGGGACACTTGGCCAGGCTGGGGACTGGTCACCAGTTCAAGCCCACTTGGGAATGCTACCCCAGGTGCAGGGTTCAGCACCCACGGGGCTGGCCACGGCGTTTAGCACCAAAGGCAGTTTCCTTTTTGAGATAATTTCTGAAAACACTTTGGCTGCCTGAGCCCCACTGCCAGTAAGGGCTATGCTGGTTCCTCCCTGACTTTAGAGTCCCCTGGGTAGCAGTACCCTGCTTTCCCACCCCCGACACTGCAGCATTGCTGCAAAAAATCCCTTCCCTGCCCTGCTAAAAGACACGGGCTAAGTTTAGGTTCTAGAAAAACCTGACATCTGATGCAGGGAGGGTTGGGAAAGCTTTGCCAGCTCCCTGCATTGCACACAGGTCAGCGTTTGGGGTCTCTCTGCCTGCCGGCCCCCCGCAGTGGGGATGTTCTCCCCAATTTGATGGTGCTCTGGGAGGAGACACTCTGCTCTGGCAGTGCCAGGAGCCAACCCATTTCTCAGCCCCTCTCCCCATGGTGGGCAGTAGTGCTGAGCTGAGACTTACCGGGAAAGGGCTGTCACGGTGGCTTGCGAGGTGCCTGTGTGCATCTGCCCGGGCAGCCGCTGGTGCTGGGCTGGGGCACTCGAGGGCTTCCTCTTTTCTGTGGCTTTGCCTCGTCCTGGCCCCAAAGTGGGTCCTTCCTGCTGTGCGTCACAGCTGGCACAGCTTGCTCCCAGCAGTTCCCCTGTGCCGTATGGACAGGACATGACCCACGACTGGGTGCGTGCCCTGGGTGCCTGCCCACAGCCGGTTGGGTGCCCCACGCCAGGGTGGGATGCTGTTAACCTGTGCGTGTCCCATGGCAGAGCCTGCCCCAGGGTAGCACCCTGGCACCTCCAGCAAAGGTGCTGCTCACAGCTCTGTACCTGCACACCCCCATATGCTCCCACTGCCAGCCTCCAGCTGGGCCTGGACCCTTGGAGAAGGCTTATGTGGGCCCACGTGGGATTTCAGTTCCCCAAAGGGGTTTCCCATGCACTAGGTTTAAAACAGAGCCCAAATCCTGGCTCCTTTCTGCCAACTGCCTCTCCCAGCTACCAGCCAGAGCACCGATACCCTGCCCGGGCTGCAGTTTTCCAAGGTGCCTGTCCCTGCTTTGCCTGCTGGAGCCATGGCCGTACAGGGGATAGAGTGGGGCTGTGCTGAGCCCATGGGGCAGCTCTGCTGGCTGGCAGCTTTGTGCCAAAGAATACCCCACAAACACTCTTTTGCTGAGACCACTAATACATCATCATCATCATCATCATTACTATTATTATTATTATTATTATTATTATTATTATTACTGAAAGCAGGATTGTTGGGTCCAGCTGCACATCCCTGGCACACGCAGCTCCCTCTGAAGTCACCCAGGAGCAGCTGAACAGCGAGATGCTCATTTGACTGAGACTGGAACCAGGCGCTTCCTCAGCGTTTGCTGCCGCCCACAGCAGAGCTGGTGGGGATGGAGGGGGGCATCAGCTCCAGAGCCTTCGCCTGACACTGCCAACCAGGGTGGTGGGTGATTCCCTCTTGGCAGGGGCTGGGAAGGGGCTGGAGCCTTGCCTTGGGTGCATGTGCCAGGGGTTCAACACTTTGCCTGCGCTGGGATGGGTTGCAGGCAGGGTCCTGCTCTCAGCCTTGCCAAGGTGCCTCCTGTCTGCCACCCACAGCCTGGTTGAAAACAGGATGCCAGCTTGACTTTGGCTCCCACTGACTCAACTTGCAATCAGCAGCTAAAGCAACATGGGCAGCACAGAGGAGCTGCCAAGCCACGGACACCTGCCCTGGTCCGGATGCTTTTTGCCAAAAGGGTAAGCAGGCACATGAGCCTTGGTGGCATCTGCATGGAGAGCTGCCTCCCGTGCCTGGGCTGTGGACCTGCCCCTGTTCTACTCTGGCCACAAGCCCAGTTGTCTCCTTTGCTGGCATTGCTGTCTGGGCACCAAGTCTCCCCCAAAGCCCTCGCAGGGGAAGATAGATGGGGAAACTGAGGCAGCAGCAGGGAAGGGAGTCCTGCAGCATGCAACGCTGTCTCTGGAGATGGCAGGGGCACACACAGAGCTGGGAGCAGGACCCTAAACTGCTCCCTAGGGGTTTGCTGGATTGCTGAAATGCCCCCGGGGTCGGCACCCCACCCTCTGCACCCTTGCTCCCACTGTGTGGGACCCTGGGAGCGAGGGTGGCTGCAGCACTGGCGGCAAGGTGAGGGGCTGGGCAGCAGCTGGGCACAGCACTGTGCCATCACCGGGGTGTAGCAGGGCTCTGTGGTTTCAGTGCCACCCTGGGAGCCCTCAGAGACCAACTGCAGCTCTGGGCTGGGTTGTTTTTCCTCCCAGCCATGTCCCCTGTTTCCTGTTATCTTCTCTCACCCCCTTTTCTGCACTTCTTCCCCTGTGTGATTGAGAGCCCAGATACTGGGTACTGCTCAGCCCAAAGGGCACCGTTCCCAGCCTGCCCTGCCCAACTCCTCTGGCCACAGGCAGCCTTCCCTGCCCAGCCAGAGCTGCCAGCGTTGTCCCTGCTGTTGTCCCAGCACCCCTGCAAGTCCTGGGGACCAAGGCCACACAGGAAGGGTCTGTTCCCCTCCACAGAGGACAGCACTGGGAACCCGATGCAGGATGGATGGTGAAGGGATGAGGGAGCTTTTTCCTGGCACTTGTTGCTGTCATGCCCAGGTGCTGTTCCAGGATGCCCCAGCAGCAGGGAAGATGCCTGGGGGGTACTTGAAGCCAGTGAGTTCAGGCACCCTGACCTTGGTGGCCCAGGGAGGTGGCAGCACAGTGCTAGAGGTTCAAAGCCAGGCTGGGAGCCAGGGCCAGCTCTGCCCAGGCATGTTGCCCAGCACCTAGGGCCAGGCAATGGGACCATCCGGTAACATCAGATGGCACCAGCACAGGACAGGGAACTTTGTGTGTGTGGGTACTGCTGTCTGCAGATGACCCCACACAGATGCTTGATCATCCCGTGAGGAAGTCCTCTGAGAGGTGCTCAGTGCCCCAGGTCCATGGACGAGATGGGCCACCAGGTCCTTGGGGCTGTGCTGCCCCATGTCATGCTGCTGGGTCTGTCTCTTGCTGGCTCCACGGGGTTTTGTGATTATGCCAAGCAAAAGAGGAGCTGCAAAGCTTCCCAAGACCCACCCAGGGGGAGCAGGAGGCAGAGCACCTAGGTTTTGAGCTCATGTTGCCCATGTCCCCAGCCATGACTCTCTCTTCTGCACTCCTCTGTGCTGGGGTCCCACTCTGCTGCAGGACAGAGGTTTGGAGGTGTTTCTAGTGTGGGTGAGGGACAACCCCCACACAATCCTCCAGGAGGAACCAGGAGTGCATGTGTCCATCCTTTCCCACTAACAACCACCAGGTCTGGGGCTGGCTGAACCCCCATGGCCCAGTTTACTGTGACATCAGATCTCTCCAGTATTTTGAAAGCCAGAGAAACCTCAGCACACCTTGGGGTCATTCCAGCACAGCTACCCCCGGGTTACTTGTGGTGGAAAGGGGCTGAGCCACCCCTGGCCACCCCCTGCCCAGTTCTGTGGCTGCCAGGTAGCTCTGCTGCCTGAATACCCCACGGCCCTTCCCAAACAGCTGCCCACCCCAGGGCACGGAGCTGGGGCCATGCTGTGCTTCTCCACCACTGCGTCCCACGAGCATCCCTTGCCCTCCCTCACCTCGGCACAATGTTTCATCTAGAAGTTTTTTTTAATAATGGTACTTTTGTGGCAGGACAAGGAGAGCTTTTGTTAGTGCCCAGGCAGCTGTCGCAGAGCCTGCCTGAAACGCAGTCAGCCTTAGCAACACCACTTGGGGCTGGGGCAGCCAAAGGAGTTATTCACAGCACCCGGCTGCACTTGGCGTTGAAGCAGCCTGGAGACAGAGATGTTAAAGATACTGGAGGAGAGGAGAGGGGGCATAGGAACAGGAGCTACAGACGGCCAGGAGGGAGGGAGGGACAAGTTGAGAAATGAAGAGAACAAGAGGAATGAAAAAAGGGAGGAAAGGCGGTAGGGATGGATGAATGGATGGAAGAATGAAAGTAAGGATGAGGGATGAAAGAAGGATGGCTGGATGGAAAGTGCATCCAGATCTGGGGACCCCAACAAAAGAAGGACATGAGCCTGTTGGAGCAGGGCCAGGAAGATGCTCGGAGGTCTGGAGCCCCTCTGCTGTGAGGACAGGCTGAGAGAGTTGGGAGGAAGAAATTCTTGACTTTGAGACCCTGGCCCAGGTTGCCCAGAGAAGCTGTGGCTGCCCCATCCCTGGAGGGGTTCAAGGACAGGTTGGACAGGGCTTAGAGCAACCTGGTCTAGCAGGGGTGGGACTGGATGATCTTTAAGGTCCTTTCCAACCTAAACCATTCTATGGTTCAGTGTTCAAGGAAGGATAGAAAGGAAGGAAGGAAGGAAGAAAAGAGGAACAAGAGGAAGGAAGGTAGGAAGAAAGGAAGGACAGACCAAGATGACCTGGCTCAGTTCTTACTGATGTTGAGGGCATCCTCCCCAGCCCTGGGGTTACAGTTGTTGCAGGCAGGTTCATTGCCTCCAAAAACACCTGCAGACACCCCATGACTTGTCCGTGTGGATCATCTGGGTGGGAGCTGTGGGCAACTGGGCCTGAGGAAGGCAGGCAGCAACCAGCACCTGGGGACAGCAATGCCACCCTTGCTGCAGACCCCAATACCGGTGATCACCTCCTCATCGTCCCCACCCGCCCCCCGCAGGTCTGTCCTGGAGGGACCACGACGACGGAGAGGCTCAGCAGGGGAGAGGAGCAGGGACCACCCCAGGGACAGCCTCTGGGGACACGGGTTCCCCCGAGGCGGCAGCTCCCGGGGGCAGCAGCCCCGCTCCCGGACAGGCCAGGCCCGGCTCCGCGGGGACTCCGTGCTGCCCCAGTTTCCCCGGGAGGGACGGGATCCACCACCGGGCGCCCGTATGGCGGCGGGTCACCGAGGGCGCAACGGGAGGACGATGCCCTCTGGGCCCGGCCCGGCGGTGCCTTTAAGGGGCGGGGGAGGGGGGGGGGCAGCCCCAGGCCGGGGGCGGTGCTGCGCAAGGCCGGGCCGAGCCGAGCCGGGCCGGGCGCGGCGTAGCCGGGGCTGGAATCGGAGGCCGGCCCGCTCCCTCCCAGTCTGCTGCGGACAAAGGCGGCGGTGCGGTGGGTGATGGCGGTGGGTGGCGGGTGACCGGCGGAGCCAAGCGGGGTGCGGCCCTGTGGTGGGGCCGGGCGCGGGCCCGGCCATGGGGTTCCTGCACCAGCTCCATCTCCTGCTCTGGAAGAACGTGACGCTGAAGCGGCGCAGCCCGGTGAGTGCGGGGCACCGAGGGGTTGCAGCCGCCCTGGGCGACCGCGGCGAGGCCCGGGGCCGGGCGGTGCGCGGGGGAGGCCGGTCCGGTGCGGGCCCGGCCGGGTCCGCTCCGTGGGGCCGACCGGCTGCAAACCCCCGGGGGTGGCCGGTGAGCCCCTGCCGTGCCCGGCTGCCTGCAGGTCCCCCCCCCGGGGCAGCAACAGTTGGATCTCTCCTGCCCCGCTCCCATGCCGTGCCCCTCGGGGCCGCCCGGGGCCCTGCGGCCGCTGGGGGGGGGGGGGGGGGGGGGAAGGGGGGGGGAAGGGGGCTGTGAGCCCACCCAACCCTCCGCCCTCCGCCGCCTCTCCCTCCCTGCCACCGCCCCTTCTTCTGGCGCCGGGCATTTCCCAGCCCTGTCCCCGCTCCCAGGTCCGGGAGCCCTTTCCCCGAGCTCTCGGTATCCGCAGGCTATAAATAGGTTTCCAAATCCTCTCTCTCCCCCGCGCCGCCTCTCCCCCGTGGGCTGGAGAGGAGCTGCTCCCACAGCCTGAGGATGAGGAGGGGTCCCGGGGCGCCGGTCCCTTCCCGGGGGTAGCGAGAGTAGCGGGATCCGCCGGGTGGCGGATGCGGTGTGAGGCCTCCCCGGGCACTCCTCGCAGGGCAGCCCTGCTGCCGCCGCCGGCCGGGCGGGGGAGACCCCCGGGGGTCCTCCCGAGGGACCCCGTCTCGGTCTCGCAGGGCCCCGGGAGGCAGGGGGAGGGCTGCGCCGGGCGCTGGTATTTTTAGAGGGTGGGGGAGGGTAGTGATGTGCCGCTCCCGAGCTGGCGATGCTCTTTCTCCTCTTCCCTCTCCCAAATATCCTGCAGGCCTGATCCTGCCAGCTTTCCCTCGCCTGTGCCAGGCCCCGCGCTGCCCCGGCGGCTGCAGCACCAGGGGCTGCCTCGGCCGGCTGCGGGCAGGGCTGGGCTAAGGCTGCCCTGCAGGCAGGTGTCTGCTGCGTGGGCAGCCCCCGTGCCCCCAGGGTGGGCGAGGGGGATGATGCTCTTTGGCTGAGTCATCCCTGCTCCTTACCCGAGTGCACCTGTGTGCCCACGGTGAGGGGCTAGCTGGTGCCAGCGTGCCACAGGCCCCTGCCCACCAAGGTAAGCTATCTGGCTCAGCTATGCCCTGGTATCCGCTGGGCCTTGGCACCTGACCCAGAGCTGGCCACCACAGCTGGTGGGGTTACAGACTGGGGGTGTGCAGTTTGGGGATCTTCTGGGGATCTGTTTCTTCCTGACCCTCCGCAGCAGCCCCATGGACAGCGTGGGGGTGCAGTGTGCTCTAGGAGGACGAGGAGCCCAGGCCCAGTCACTGCCACGTGTGGGGACTGTCACCAGAGTGCTCTGCTTGCTGCAGGCAGGGTGGCAGGGGAAGGACCAGCACCTCGTTGCCCACCTGGTTGTGCAGTAAGTGAGTGGGTGTGTGGAGGTCCAGCTGTGGTCCAGGGCAAGAACTGCCACAGATGCTCATGGATGGAGCCCCCAGGGCAGCCGTGCCCTAAAGATGTGTGTGCCCTGTGTGTGTCACCTCCTTCCTCGTGTTCCTGCTGTGCGCAGGTCCCACAGTCGCCACGTACTCCCTGTCTGTGCAGGGGACATCATCTTGCCTGCTCCTGGGGGAGCAGCACTGGCCGACCAGGGCAGAGCAGGGCCCCAAGCCATTGCCCAGCCTTGCCAGCCCATGCCCGGCTCTGCATGGCTGTGTCTCCCCCACAGCTCTGCTCTGGCCACATCCAGAGATGAATGTTTCACCCAGTGAAACCAGCCCCGTATCCCAGTGGTCCCACTGTGGCAGGTATGAGGGATTGGAGGAGGAAGGGGAGGGTAAGCACGAGCCCCCTCCTCTGCTGGGGATCTACTCAGGGAGTTGCTGGGCTTCAAGAGGGGCATCGTCCCTGGCACCAGGAGCATTGCAGCCAGGCACAGCGGTGGTTTCAGGACAGAGTTTATCCGCCGGCACTTGGTGAGGGTTTGGCTGGTCCATTTGAGAGTGCAGCAGTGGTGGGCTCAAGGAGGTGGCGTGACTGGGTGGCCTTCAAGAGACCTGACCCACAGCACCACACATCACCCACTTCTGTAACCCCCTCTCTCACCAGATGAGCTTACTGCAGACTGGCAAGGGCAATGTCCTGTGACACCTCAGTAAGGTCTCGTGCCCTTACTGATGCTGATGTGTGAGCATCAGACCTTGCCCAGCCTGGCTGAGCTGTTCTGGGGGTTACTCTGGGGTTTGGCTGTGATTTTATTCTTCCCAGGGCAGAAATTCAGGCAGGAGCTCTGGGGTGATGGGAGGTCTGAACAGAACAGCATTAGCAGCTCTCAGTGGGCTGTGGGTGCCCGAGAATGGCCAGTCCCCTGGGGTGCTGATGGCAGCCCTGGGCAGTGCAGGCTGTGCTGGCATGGAGGTGAGCTTGGTGGCATGTATCTGAATGGATGGGCTCCCTGGTGACTTTTGTTAGCTGTTTTAAATCTACACTGAATGTAAAATTAACAGTTAATCTCTTAAAAGTTACTGTAGGTGCAGTTCAGGGTGTTTGTCCACCTTCCCCGTGGCTCTTTGTGCTCATGCGTTTGGGACAGAAAGGTGCCAAAGCTCTGAGGTGCTGGTGGTGGAAGCATGCTGCTGGGTGTTGGTTGCGTTTCGGGACCATTTTGGAGGAACGACGAGCAGGAGTTGGGGCGCTGGGTGCAGTGTGTCGGCAGGGCACCCTTGGTGTGGGCCCTGGGGTGGGGGAAGCAGGGGGGAGCCAGGAGGTGGCATGGCCGTTTTCCTCTGCACGGGTTTGGTGCCTTCTGCTCCTTGGCCAAGACCTGGGAAGCTCCCACCCCACAAAGGAGTTGTCCTGGCAGCTCTTCCCCTTCCTCCCTGGCAAGTGGGGACCTTGATGCCTGCAAAATGAGAAGGGTGAGCCCCCCCTCCCCCCCATACGCCAAATTGTGGGCCTGATTGCGGGTCCCTGCTGTAGTAGTCCCTTTGGGTGTTCCTGGGGGACAGGGCATCCCGTGCTGGCAGAGGCGATGCCAGGCCTGGCTGGGCAGGAGCTGGTGCCAGACCCAGCAGCAGCAATCGATGGGGCGGGCGGGCACTGCCCCGGCTCAGGGTGCTCTTTGCCCCCTTGCTGTTTGTGGTTGGTGTGGGGATGTGCAGGCTGGTGAAGCAGTGCCAGGCAGCATCCCCGAGAATCCCTGTCCCCGTGGGGACATCTGTTGCAGAGTGATTGGTGGCTGTGAGGCTCTGCCTCGCTCCCTGCCTGCAGGAAGAGCTGTGGGATGGCTGGCATCTTCTTCCACACTGTAGCTGCCAGTGCCATCCCACTTGTGCTCAGGCCAGGCATCTTGTGCCAGTGGGAGGGTGGCCATGTCCCAGCGCTGGGACATGGGGCTGCACCCTTGTGCCCAGCTGCCAAGCTGCCATAGCACCATGGGGCTGGCAGTGGGCAGAACTGTGCTTGGCTCTCCCTGGGTCTCCGGCTCTGACACAGCAGGACTGGGGTGAGGAGAGGTGTTGGCAAACCACAGCAGGGATTCCCTCCTCCTCCAGCTTCCCAGAGGCATGTACCTGGGCCACCTGCCCAGGGTCACTAGGTGAGGTGTGAGGGGTGGGCACATGCCCTTGCTGGGGGCAGGTGGGAGTGGAACAAGAGGTGAGAGGCACCGTTTTTACTGAGCAAAAGTGCTGGGAGGTCGGTGGCCCTTAGGCCAGACCTTAGCTGTCCCCATGGGTAAGGGCACAGGCAGTGACCTCAGTGGGTGTCTGTGGACTGGCCTGGGGTGGGGGACTGGCTTTGCCCCATGGGTCTGCCTGGCCATGGGGCCTCACTCACCCACTGGTTCCATCTTGCCTGGCAACCACGGCTTTACTGCCTGCACTTCCCAGCTGTGGGCAAGCGAGCGGGTATTGAGTGACAAAGTCTGGAACCATGAAAATGTTTAAGATATTTCAGCTAGCCAAAAAATGCTGTTGGAAAAGTTGGGCTGTGGATTCTCCTCTGCCTTGGGCTTCCGTGGGCTGGCACCCACTTGGTGGGAGGAGGGAGCCTTCCTCCGCAGGGATCTGGGGGAGGTTTTGGGAGGCTGGGCTTGCACCGGGCTGCGTACCGTGCCGCATCACCAGCGTGGCAGCTTGTAAATCCCCACACGGGTCCCAGACCATGGGAAGGGGGCACTGACGCAGCAGGTTTGGGGTGCAGGGGCATCACCGGGGTTGCCAGATTAGGGGTCTCTGGGTGGGGGCTCCCAGCCCCTGTTTTTCTGTCCCTCTGCTGCACTTTGCTGGCCGAAGGCGACAGTTGCAGCTTTGGGGTGTTCCTGGGAACGGGCAGGAGGGATGGCACAGACTTTTGGGTAGTGGCAATGGACACAGAGAGCTGCTTCCACCTGGCCTGGCTACATCCATGGGAGGTTCCCAGCTTGGCCATCAGGGTGAGAACGCTGCAGCGTCCCCGGGACACCAGTGGAGCTGTCCTGCCAAAGTCCATGGCCCATCACCCACTGTGCCAGGCCGGGATGTTTGCTCTCACTGTGTCCCGTGGGGCTTGTCCCATGAGGAATGTTTTTGGCCTGGCAGCGTGGGAACTGCGTCTCCAGCTGGCACTGGTGCCTTGTGCTCAGGCCGTGCAGTGCCCGATCCTGCTTATCCCCCCTGCAGCGTGGCGGGGGGGGCATGCAGGTGTTAAGTTGCTGACCTGGTGCTCTGAGAAGCTGGGCATCCCCCTGTCTGGGGCCAGAGCCCCCCTTGGCAGCACCTGCTGTGGCCTGCCTGCCTTGCTGGGGGAGGAGGGCAGGACTCTCCTGCCCCTGTGTCCAGCTGATGGCAGGGCTTGGGGCAGGGTCCCAGCGGGCACACCGCTGTACCACCGTGTGTTGCAGTGGGAGGCAGACTGTACAAACCCAAACAGCACCCACGGCCTCTTCCTGCTCGCTTATCCAGCAGGTGGAGGTGAACTTTGTGCCGGGGGGGTTGTATGGGGTGTATCACTCTGGCAGCCCAGCTCTTGCCACTGCCCAGGAGCTGCCCTCTGCTCCCCAGCCACTGCCACCTGGGTGCAAGAGCCCTGGCACCAGTACCCCACCCCAGCTGCTGCACCTGTACACACAGCCCTACCAGATGCCCGCATCCCGGCCTTTCCCTACTTGCTTCCTCATACAATCCCACAGTGTCCCCTGGTATCCCACACCCACTGGTAGGGACCCCAGGCTATGCCAGTGTTGGGTGCCCCTCCAGGGGGCTGAAGCTCTGTCAAGAACAGCATCTTCCCCACCTGCTTGGAAGTGCCTCTGCTCCATTATGGGTGTGGGGCAGCCCTGGCCCCTCCATGACTAGAAAAGCCCCCACAGGGGCAATACTGGGGACAAAAGGGGCAGGATCTGTCCCAGAGGTGCAGGCTGGTGAGCCCTGCTCTGCTGTCACCTCTGCCTATTGCTGTGTCACCCTGGGAGCCTGGTGGGGGGGGACAGCCTGCCCTGGCACTGGGGTATGCAGTGATGCAGAGGGGTTGAGAGCAGAAGATGTCTCTGAGGAAGGAGACAAGCAAAACGTCAATGACCCACTTTAAAGAAAATAAATAACACCAAGCAGGTCCCTCCTGTTGCCACCAAGGACCTGACACTCCCCAAGGGAGCCTGGTACAGCCTGGCGTGGGTGCGGGGGGACAGTCCTACAGGCGCCCGGGCACAGAGGCTCAATTGTGCTCCGGGTAAACAGGCAGGGAGGTGCAGGCAGCAAGTGGCAGGGCGGGAGCCATGAGGCGGGCAGAATGGCTTGGGGAGTCCCCCCATCAATGGTGGGACCATGCCTGGGACTGGTGGTGCTGAACAGATGGGGGTCCCCTGGCACTGCTCCTGAGGCATCTGCCATCCCTGTCCCCTCCAGCCCTTCTTCCTCCAGTCTCTGCCTCCCCCAAAATCAGCAGCTCTGGGAGCGGGGAGAGCAGCACTAGGGGTGCCGTGCCCATGCCTGCAGGAATGCCACAGCTGCACACTGGCAGGGGTCTGGGTGTGGGGGTACTTCTGTTTGCTGCGCTGCTGTGACTTCCTGGCAGAGTGTTTGCAGCCCCCGGGTGAGGCCAGTGTGGAGGCGACGCTGTTGGGGACAGAAGGGCCTGACCCTGTCACCTGTGGCCAACTGTGGCCTTCCAGGCATTCCCTGTTTTAAAGCCCTCTCTTCCCACCCTGCTGGTGTTCCCCTCAGGCTCCTGCTCGCCGCTGGTGCGGGAGTGTGGTCAGAGATGCCAGTGCCAAAGTGGGCACCTTCCTAGCAGTGGAGCTGGGATGTTCCCTGCCTGCGGTGGCAGCAGGTCCCAGGGTCTGATGTGGCCCTGAAGCAGCTGAGGTTGCCTCTCCTCCTCCTGTGCCTCAGCTTCCCCACCTACAGGAGTTCCCCTCCGCTTGTCAGCGGGGGTGATGGGGCCGTAATGTGGCCTGGGCACTCCTGATGCAAAGTGGCTGCACTGGCAGCATGTCGGGTGCCCATCCTCAAGGCCTCTGGGCACAGAGCCCAGCCTGGGCTGCCTGTGCAACTGGGGTCAGGGATTCCTGGGGATTTACTTGTGAATCACCATATGCCACCGACGGAAATCCTGCGCAGCTGTAGCCTTCCAGGAGGGCACAGGGCGGGCGCTGGAACCTCTCTGCACTGCCTCTGGGTGCACCCAGTGCCAGGGCCTGGCCAAACTGAACCTTGCCCCCATGGCATTGGGGTCTGCCCTAGCAAGGCCACGTGGGTGGGACCCAGCAGTGGCACGGGTGACAGGGGGATGTCATGCCAGGCAGCTTCCAGCTGCGAGGGCGCTGTCAGGATGGGGGCCCACAGCTCTTTGCTGGCTAGAAGGGCTTGGGGTCATCTCCCCTGCGCAGCCCCAGCTGTCGTGGCCTGTAGGGACTGGGCTTAAGCCCTGACTCCCTGTTTGTGTTGCTGGAGTAGGTGCCCTCTCTGTGGTGCCCTCTCTGTCCCGAGGCTTCCCAGACAGGATGGGGCAAGCAGGAGTTTATTGGGTGATCAGGGACCCATTTGCCTCTGGCTGAGCTGTGACAGTGCCACCAGCCAGCTACAAGGCACAGTGCCATAGTGCACCAGGGCCCTGGAGATCCTTGTCCTGTCCTGCCTGTGCTCATCATTGGTAGCTGGGTCCTGTCCCCAACCATCATGTTCCCTCTGCTTTGTGTTGTCCCCAGTGGGTGTTGGCCTTTGAGATCTTCATCCCCCTGGTGCTCTTCTTCATCCTCCTGGGGCTGCGGCAGAAGAAGCCAACCATCCCTGTGAAGGAAGGTGAGTGCAAGTGGGGTGGTGTCCAGGGCACTCACACCTGGGGACACCCTGGGTTGCTGGGGAGCTGCTCCAGCACCCTGGGGACAGCCTGAGGGTAGGGAGGGGGGCTGCGACAGCTGACAGGGACCCAAAGCCTCTTCTGGGGGAGATAGTGCTGGGCAGGGGCTGCAGCCAAGGGCTGACAGGGCAGATGTGGGGCGGTTGGAGATACAGAATCAGTCCCAGCCTGGGGGACTCCACTGGAGGTGGTGGTGCCAACCAGGCTGTTACTGCCATCAGCAAGGACGTTCTGTGGGGAGAAAGAGGAGCTGGATGGTGCTGGGACAGACACAGCTCTGGGAAGGGCTCCCCAGCTTCTCATGGTGCTTGGGGAGGGAGGGGAATACACTGTGTGGAGCCCCACACCTGGCTTTGGGGTGCTCTGGGGCCTTGGCAATGCAGCAAATTGATGGGACTGGAGCTGGAGACACCTGGAGATGTGCATCCAGAGCTCTCTGCCGGGGCACCTGCAGCCCTGGCCAGAGGAGCTTCCGCCTCGCCAGGGCACCACGTGGCATCGAGACACCCCGTGGGACACTCACCCCAGCAGGTGCCCTGTGCTGGTGGTGTGGTGGGGAGAGGGGGAGATCCTGGGAGCTGGTAGCGGTGACTCAGTGTAATGATGGTCCAAGCTGTGTTTCAGTGTGTGCCGGCGAGGGAGAGCCCAGCTGCGGGTGGTGGTGGGCACTGCCCTGGTTCCTGCCTCAGTGCTGACGTGCGCTCTGTGTGGTGTGGTTTTTTTGGTTTGATTTTTCTTTGTTTGCTCACATTTTCTTTTTCTTTCCCACCATCTCCCCTGCCCGCCTGCCCTCCATGCCTCTACTGCATGCGCCAGTCTGTAAGTTGGTGGGGTGGGTGGGCATCTCCCCCTTCCCCTACCTGTGCCAACTACGTATTTTGGGGAGAAAGAGCCCGGTCTGGATCAACTCACTATGGCCTAATCCACACCTCTGTAACCCCATCACCTTCCTCTGTGTCTGGTGAAGATTAGCTTGGGCAGCACAGTGTGGCCCCTGCCTGCTCCTCCTCAGGGGCTCCCCAGCCAGGACCAGGCCATGGTGGTGTCCCCACTGAGTTGGTGGCATCCTCACTGGGTTCTTCCCCAGGTTCTGGGGCTGCTAGCAGTGATGTCCCTGTACCCCCAGGCTGCAGAGGGCTATCCAGGACAGGTAGAGGCTTGTTGTATCCCTTCTTTTTGCCTCCCTTCTGGAGCAGACCATGCTGGGTGCATGGTAGTGGCCTGGGGTCACCCATTCTTGCCCATGCTCTCCCCAGGCTGGTCCCCAAAGGGCTGGAGATGGCTCCCTCCCCTGCATCACCACTAGGTCCCCATCTGTGCCCCTTGCAGCTGGGACGAGCTGGGATGTGGCACTGCTAGGAGCCTGGATTCCAGCAAGATACCACCCATGCACTAGCTTTGTCACCAAAGCATGGCGTGGCCACCACCATCTGTCCCACCACCCCAGCAGGCTGCTGGCCTGTCTCCTGTTTACACCTGTCACTGCCTTGGGCTGTCCCTTGTACCTGCCAGAAGCCCATCTTCACCAGCCCCTGCCTGTCATGACCAAGCTAACAGCGCTGACTTGCTTCTAACCATGTGGCCACCAGCCGGGATAGTCAGAGCAGGGTCCCTGCCCAGCACTGCCCAGTGACAACTCTGGTCCCCTTCCCTCTGCCCTGGGGAAAGGACATGGAAAGACCCTTTGGAATCCCCATCCTCCCACAGAGGGATGATGGCTCAGTGCCGGTGTAGGGGGGGGAGGTTTCCCATTCCCTTGCTGTTCCTTGTTTCTTCCATCTTCCCCCAACTGTGTCTCCATTTTCACCCATGTCCAGCAGCCGTATGTCGGGGCAGCCAGGCAGCTGGGAGGCCAGGGGCTGAGGGAGCTGCGGGTTACAACTCTACTTTCCCTGTCGTATTCTTCCTCCTGTTCCTCTGGAGATCTGGCAATGCCTCTGAAATTACTAACAAGAAGAGCCAAGAGACCGGGGGGAGGTTGGCAGCCTGGGGGCAAGTGGCAGAAGTACAACCCCATTGTACTGGGCTGGGAAGGACCCATTGCCCAGAGGGCAGCAGGCAAAGGCAAGAGCCAGGGTGGCAGGACCTGCCCGCAGACACAAGGGGCTACCAGCTGGGGACAGCCTGGGTGGGAAAGCTGCAGACTTCTGACCTTGGCCACCAACCTCCCTCGGGGCTCGCACAGCTAAGCGTGTACTTCTCTGAACTGAATGTCTGTCTCTCTGGTGGCCCCTGCCTCCCCCCGCCTCTCCTCCCTACCTGCCCAAATCTTCCCCGGCCTCTTCTGCACTCTCTCGCTGGCTCCAGCTTTCTACACGGCGGCCCCGCTCACCTCGGCTGGGATCCTGCCCGTCATGCAGTCCCTGTGCCCCGACGGCCAGCGTGACGAGTTCGGCTTCCTGCAGTATTCCAACTCCACGTGAGTCGCACGCTCACCGCGCACTTCCTTGTCCCTTCCTGCACCCTCCCGCACACAGCCTGCCCATTCCCACGTTGGCACTGCCCTGCCGAGGACAAGGCACAAGCCCCTCTTCCCCAAAGCACTTGCGTGCAGAGCGCTATATCCCAGGGGTGCAGGGGACATCTCAGCCCGTTCCCCTGCAGGCTCCTGGGAGGAGGATGGAGGTGGTCCTTGGGGACACCTTGAGGCTCTGGGGCTCTCCCCTGTGCCCCTGGCGCAGGGCAAGGGCAGCTCCTGGGGCAGCGGTGCCCCATGGCAGGCAGTGCTGCTGGCGTGTGCACCTGAGGGGCTCGTTCCCACCAGAGCTCTGTGGAAGGTGTCCCCATCTCACTGTCCCTGCCCCTGAAGCCGTGGCGGTGCTGGCCTCTTGCAGGGTGACACAGCTCCTGGAGCACCTCAGCGAAGTGGTGGAACAGAGCAGCCTCTTTGACCCGCAGCACGCGGGGCTGGAGGAGGAGCTGGAGTCACTGCGCCAGCGCCTGGAGGCACTCAGCAGCAGCGAGCCCAGCTCCTTGGAAACCCACTTCAGCAACACGGGTAGGCTGTGTCCTGCCTGGCCCCACTGCCTGCGCAGGCAGGGGTGCAGATGTCCCCTTGCCAGGCACCCAGTGAGGTGGTGGCATGTGGCAGTGCCCTGCCACTGTCCCACATGGCTGAGTGCGGGGCAGAGCCAGCTGTGATAGGTCCTGCCTGGGGCCGTGCCATGTCCCCAACACTGGCAGGCTGCTCTGACCTCCCTGCCTTGCTCTTGCCAGGATCTGGCTTCACATTGGGGTGGGCGGCCAAGGACCAGGGTGAGCTGCACCACTTCCTGACACAGAACCTGTCCCTCCCCAACAGCATGGCCGAGCTGCTCCTGGGCTCCAGTGTTGACCTGCGGGAGGTGGGTGATGATCTGTGGGAGGTGGGTGATGACCTTCAGGAGGTGGGTGGTGACCCACGGGAGGTGGTTGGCAGCTTGCAGGAGGTTTGTAACAGCCTTTGGGAGGTGGGTGGCAGCATGGCACTGCAACCCCAGCAAATGGGCATGTCCCAACCCAGAGAGGCCTGACCACAGATCTGCAGGGGTCTGTGGCACCCCTGGCAGGCACCTGGCCAGGACTCATTCTGCCTTGCTACCTCATGGTAACTGGGTGCCTCTGCTCCTTGCGCACTCAGCAGCTGTGGTTCTGTCCCTGGTGCAGGTGTACCGTCTGCTTTTTGGTTCCTTTCCTCTGGTACCCAATGAGAACCATGAACGAGATGGGTTCAGCCCTGGTGAGAAGATGACACAGCTGGAGGTGAGGAAGGATGCTGCATGTCGGGGACATAGTGGGGCAGAGCAGAGCTCATCCTGTGCATCCCATCCATGTTCCACCACAAGGCAATCTGGGGGTGTCCATCCTGACAGAGAGGATGTGATGGGACACTGTCAGGTGGCCAGAGGAGCAGCAGGGATGGCTGGGTCCCATCTCAGTGCTGACACCAGTTCTCCCAGTACTTTGAGGCACTCCAGTGCCTGTGCCTTAGTTTCCCATTGCAGTGGGTGATGGCACCACCTGGATGGTGGTGGAGGAAGGGGGGCGAGATTGTTCTCTTCTGTGCCTGGGATACAGGGCACCCGTGCCCTCTAGCTGCACATCCCCTTTTCTTCCCTTCCCCTCCCCATGGAGATCGTGGACATGGGTGCTGTGGGGCCATTCACGTGTGCTTGGGGGGACACATGGAGGGGGACCCCAGGGAGCCCCTGCGCCACCAGCTCCTCCCCCCAAACGTGTTGGTCCTCTTGCAGAAGAGCCTCCCCGGTGGCTGGAGGAGCCTGCGGGAAGGTCTGGTCCACAGGGCGCTGCGGGACCCGGCGGCAGCCCCGCACCGGCCAGCGCTGCTCCGCCTGCTCTCCCAGGCCCTGGGCCTTGCCAGCGCCACCCTGGCACCCACCACCTCTGACAGCCCCCAGGCCTTTGTAACCGAGATGGAGGTGAGCTCCTTGTGGGGGGAGCCAGGGCGTGCGGGCAGCCGCTCTGCCAGGGTGGGCACCGCTGACGTGCCCCTGTGCCCAGGGCTGCGTCCCCATGGCTCCCTGCCCTATAGGGTGTCCTCTTCACCGGGCCGGTGCTGGAGCAGCTGACATGTCAGCAGAGCCCGGGGGGGCTACGCCATCTCCTGCATGTAGCCCCTGGGCAGCAGCCGCTGCTGCAGGCATACCGGGTGCTGGCCTGCAATGGCAGCCGGGCTGCCCGCCGGGAGCGCTTCGCCCAGCTGGCCACCGAGCTCCAGGACCAGCTGGACACCCCCAAGATTGTCAGGAGGGTGAGAGCGGGGCTGCAGGATGGGCCTCCCACCAGCTGGGGGGCAGGGGCAAGTCCTGGGCAGGGGTTTCCTACTCACTGGGTATGTGTGGGGTTGGGGGCTCTGTTACATGGGCTGGTTCCTCCTGGTCACCCCTTTACCCAACATGGGTCCCCTCTTCCCAGTCCCATGGTGGGAACCCAGATGAATCTGCCTCCTGGCACACCTGCTTGGACACTGCATCCCCCAGCATCCTCCAAGCATGTCCCCACAGGCTCCTCCCCCCAGCACTGGCAATGTCCCTGGTGGTGCATCTCCTCCAGGCTGGCTCTGAGGTCCCTCTTCTCATGCCACCCAAGTCTGATGTGTCCCTTGTGGTCACAGAGGACCACCCTTTCTGCCTGAGTGACATATTGTGTCCCCCAACAAGACCCTGCCAGCATTTTGCCTGCATTCCCTTTGCCTGATAGCCATGGATGCACAGCAATGAGTCCAGGGTGCTAGCTGGGCACAACTCCAATCTTTTGACCATGCACGTGGACATGCCACTGCTTGGGGTCCCCCTTGCTCCTCTTCTGCTGGTGAGCAAAGCCCTGTTGCTCCAGCCACAGATAACCCATTGCCTGCTCATCCTTGCAGCTGAAGCTGGATGAGGTGAACAGCACAGCCACCCAGCACCGCCTCCGTGCTCTCCTGGAGGATCTGGTGGAGATGGAGAAGGTTCTTCGTGATGTGGACATCCTCTCAGCGCTGGCTAAGCTGCTGCCTAGGGGAGCCTGTGCCAACAAGGCTCCACCACCCACTGCTAACAGCACCAGCTGGGCCGGTGCCAACGCCACAGCCAGCAATGCCACAGCAGAGGAGGGGGCCACCGGGGCGGACCCAGCCGGCGGTGACAACCCCCAGGGACAGTTCTCAGCATTCGTGCAGCTCTGGGCTGGGCTACAGCCCATCCTCTGCGGCAACAACCGGTAGGAGCCCCAGGGTGTTCTCTGGTTGGGACAAGGGTGGGGAGCCCACCCTGACTCTGCCAGTGGCCAAAGGCCCTGATCATCCGTACTGAGCACCTGAGAGCTGGATGCCGCGCCGCATCCAGGGAAGCTGCCCGTGCTGAGCAACACCATGCTGGCATGGGAGTCGGTGTGCAGCCCCCTCCCGGACAGGGTGGGGGCTGCCCGCAGTGCTGGGGCTGGAGCGGATTTGGCAGCTGGAGCCCCCTTTGCAGGACAATTGAGCCCGAAGCGCTGAAGCAGGGCAACATGAGCTCGCTGGGCTTCACCAGCAAGGAGCAGCGAAACCTGGGCCTCCTCGTGCACCTGATGACCAGCAACCCCAAAATCCTGTATGCACCAGTGGGCACCGAAGTGGACAAAGTCATCCTGAAGGTGAGGGTGCAGAGACCGTCCCTCCTCTCCCACCAGTCCCACTCTATGGGGACCTTGCCCAGATGGTCCCAACAGGGCCAGGGCTGAGTGGAGAGGAAGGGTCCAGCTGCCAGCAGCAGGCAGCTGCCCTGACCCTTGTTGGAATAGCGATGCCAGCTGGGAGGTGGGCAAATACTTCTGTGGCTCTAAGTCATTCTAGAGAGCAGGAGGCAGCCTGTGTCTTCCCATGGTGTGACCTTCCTCCCAGGCCAACGAGACCTTTGCCTTTGTGGGCAATGTCACCCACTATGCCAAGGCGTGGCTGAACATCTCCCCCGAGATTCGTGCCTACCTGGAGGAGGGCAGGCTGCAGAGGCGGATCCGCTGGCTCCAGGAGGTAGGAGATTGTGGTGGGGACCAAGCCTGCCTGGTCTTTACTGGTGGGTGGGAAGTGGGACGTGGGGGTCCTACATCCAGGCACCTCATAGCTTCTTCATGTGGGCTCTCAGGTGCCCACTCTGCTCTTGTGAGGACCAGGCTGGTTCCCTGTGCAGAGTGGGTGCTGTTCCCCCCATCCCCAAGAGGAGCATTGGGTCCTATCTTTGTCCAAGGGGAGGACACTGGGCTGAGAGGCAGGGTGTACCCCAACTTCTCCTTCTTGTGTCCCTCTAACCCAGTTCACCGCTGACCTCCACAAGCACCCAGAAATCCTGAATGTTTCTGACAGTGATGTTCTCCACAACTTCCTCAGTGGCAACTTCTCCCTGCCCAATACCAGTGTCCTGCTCCAGCAGCTGGACACCATTGACAATGCTGCCTGTGGCTGGGTCCACTTCATGGCCAAGGTGAGGTTGTGCCTGCCTGTGAGAACATAGGTGCTGCAGTGGCACCCACCACCTGAAGCTGGGCTCTGTGGGGCTTAAGGAGGCTCAGACCTCCTTAAGGACATGGGACAGGAGCCGTGGAGTAGATAGTGGCTTCTGCAGCGTCAGGAGTTTTGGGGTAGATGTCAGCAGTGGAGGTGCTCATCCACTATTGGATTCAGGGACTTGCAGGGTGGCTGTGGGTGGCACGTGCTGCACTATGCGTAGGGTCCACGTGCTAGACCCATCAGGGGCAGTGAGGTCTTACTGGCCTTCCCCTCCTGCTAGGTCAGTGTGGACATCTTCAAAGGCTTCCCAGATGAGGAGAGCATCGTCAACTACACACTGAACCAGGCCTACCAGGACAACGTCACGGTTTTTGCCAGTATGTCCCTAGGAACCAGCCCCTTTGCAGGTGTCCCTGAAGCCATGTCCTTCTCCAGCTTTTCCCTGGGCTGGAGCTGCTTGCCTTAGGATGTGGCTGTCTTAGTGCATGTGTTGGGTGGATGAGCAGACAGAGCATCTTGCAGTTCCCATCCTCTGCCCCTGGCTGAGCCCTGCTGGGCACAGCACCTTGTCACTCTTCTGGTTCTCCCACCACTGCTACCTGCTGTCCATGTCCCCTCCCATCCCCTGCCAGAGCCATGCCCACCCTCCTCATCCGTGGCAGCTCTGATGGTGCCCTTGGCTGGGACATGCTGAACCTCTCCATGTCCCTTGCTGGTTGCTGTGGACTGGCCAGTGGGACCATCTTCCATGGTGCTAGCAGGCTACCTGCCTCTCCTGCTGCCCACAGGTGTCATCTTCCAGACCAACAGGGACGGCTCGTTGCCCCCACATGTGATGTACAAGATCCGTCAGAACTCCAGCTTCACAGAGAAGACCAATGAGATTCGGCGAGCGTACTGGCGACCCGGCCCCAACACTGGTGGCCGCTTCTACTTTCTCTATGGTTTTGTCTGGATCCAGGGTGAGTGCCACAGCTCCTTGACACAGCTGCCCTTATCCCTGGCCCCTTCCTGTGCTTCCTGCTCAGATTGACTTCTCCTCAGACATGATGGAGCGTGCCCTCATCAACACATTTGTTGGCCATGACGTGGTGGAGCCAGGCAACTATGTGCAGATGTTCCCTTACCCGTGTTATACCCGGGACGAGTGAGTAACACCCACATGGGCAGAGCAGGCAGGACCTTTCCTCTTTGCAGGCCAGAACACTTCAGGTGGGAAAAGGGAACAAGTGTGGTGGTCTGAGAGAGGTTGGTGATGTTAGAAGTGATAAGCAACCAGTAAAGCCCTGTTCCTAGGACCACCAAGCTAGGCAATCAGGGGAAGGATTTTTAAGTGAGGAACTCTTGGCTGTGGGGTGTCTTGGAGGCTGAAAGACTTGGGGAGAGCAAGAGGAGTGTGGTAAATGGATATCACATGGATCTGTCGGTGCTTATTGAACACTGGTCTGGAGGACATGGAGAAGTCCTAGAGCCACCAGCCCTCCAGGGCAGGCAGGTGCATAGGGCCCTGTCCAGACCAGGGTAGGCAGGGCACCAGGCTGATCCCGCTGCTGCTGCCCACCTGCCTGCTAGGACACTAGACTGTGGGCTCATTGGAGTAGCTTTTTCAGGGCAATAACTGGTTGTCCCTGAGTGGTAGGAGAGCCCTTCCACTGCCCTAGTGCCTCAGGGTCTCCCTGGGTCTCTGTGGTGCTGCCACCATTCAGGTCTCCCCTCTCTTCTATCCCTCCAGCTTCCTCTTTGTCATTGAGCACATGATGCCCCTCTGCATGGTGATTTCCTGGGTCTACTCAGTGGCCATGATGATCCAGCACATTGTGACAGAGAAGGAGCATCGCCTGAAAGAGGTGGGGATGGTGGGAAAGATGCCTGGGAGGAGCTGGCATCTCTGAGCTCTAAGTTCTGCACTGCATTCCTGGGCACCTTCCCCTTGTCTCTGGGCACATGAGCTGGGGTGGGTGCAGATCCCGCATCCCTGGGCTGAGCTGGTCCTTCAAGTGTCTCTGCTCTGGCATGAACCCTGCCCAGTGCTGGAGGGAGCTGAGCCCTTTGGCAGCCTGGCAGAGGGTGCTGTGGCCTGTCCACTCCCAGCAGCCATGAGGACCCCTCAGCCCCACCCATTTCTCCCCCAGCCCCAGAGAAGGAGGCTGTGGGGAGAGGCAGGGTGGGCACAGCCCTGCTGAGTAGTGTTGGCCTCACAGGTGATGAAGATGATGGGTTTGAACAATGCGGTGCATTGGGTGGCTTGGTTCATCACTGGCTTTGTCCAGCTCTCCATCTCGGTCACAGCGCTCACTGCCATCCTGAAGTACGGCAAGGTCCTGATGCACAGTGATGTCCTCATCATCTGGCTCTTTCTTGCCATCTACGCAGTGGCCACTATCATGTTCTGGTGAGCTGCCTGGACCACTCTGTGGGGTGAAGGGTAACGAGCAGTGTTGGCAGACTTGTGCTATGGGGCAGGGGTGCCAGGAGTTCTGTGGGCAAGGGCTGGTGTAGGGCCACAGCCATCTCATTTGAGGGGCTAGCTTCTCACCTCAACACCACCAATGTCAGATGATGTGGGGAAAGCCCTGGTGAAGTAGGATCCAAGGTAACACTGTCCTCCCTGCAGCTTCCTGGTGTCAGTGCTCTACTCCAAGGCCAAGCTGGCCTCTGCCTGTGGCGGCATCATCTATTTCCTTAGCTACGTGCCCTACATGTATGTGGCCATCCGGGAGGAGGTGGCGCATGACAAGATCACAGCCTTTGAGAAGTGCATCGCGGTGAGTTGGCTGCTGCTGTTGGTGTGGTGTTTGGCTCCAGGTTTGCTCCAGGCACTCTGTGTCCAGTACACAAGCCACCAAGCTGTCACCAAGCCCTGGGCAAACCTCTGCCTGTATGAACCAACTCCCTGTGGGGCTTTGGAGGCATCTCTAGAAGGTTTGGCACCTCCAGGGCAGAGAGCATCTCCATGGGGCTGGGTGGGGCAGCACTGCTTAGGAATTCACTCCAACCTGTTCATCCAGAGCTGGCCTGTGGTTCCTGCTGACGTCCCCTTCCCTACACCTCTCCGCAGTCCCTCATGTCCACCACAGCCTTTGGGCTGGGCTCCAAGTACTTTGCACTGTACGAGGTGGCCGGTGTGGGCATCCAGTGGCATACCTTCAGCCAGTCACCTGTGGAAGGAGACGACTTCAACCTCCTGCTGTCCATGATGATGTTGATCGTGGATGCTGTGGTGTACGGCGTACTAACATGGTATATTGAAGCTGTGCACCCAGGTATGTGCGGGCAGTGGGGCATGAGGGCACCTCTGATCTTGTGGGAGCCTCCTTGACATGGAGGGATTTAGCATAACTTACCTTTGGGGTCCCCTGCCTGTGTCCTGCTGGGGACACCTGCCCACATACCACATACTCTGACACATTGGTGACACCAGCAGGTTCTTTGGAGATACTTCAGTTGCAGGTCTCAGTTCACTGGTCAACTGTAGCAAAGTAAGGTGTCTATGGCTGGAGCACTGCTCCACCTAATCGCCCACCTGGGGAGGAGTCTCACCCACTTCCTTTGCTTTCCTGGTAAAACTGAAGTGTGAGCCAGGCCCAGCCCAAATCCCAGAGGACTTTGCTTCCTTGCACAGCCCCGTAGCATTACCCTGAGCCCAGTTGGCCAAGGGACTTGGAGTCCCTACCCTACAGTGATGTCCCTAAGCTGGTGCGACCTCCAAGCCCATGCCCATGCCTCTGTGCCAAGCTCTGCCCCAGCCTTCAACTGGCTTCTGCATGGACATAGGTCCAGGGTTGACCCTGACTCCAAAGGGATTGTGCTTACAGGCATGTTCGGCTTGCCACGGCCCTGGTACTTCCCCTTCCAGAAGTCCTACTGGCTGGGCAATGGGCGAGTGGAGACCTGGGAGTGGACCTGGCCCTGGTCCCGCACCACTCGCCTCAGCATCATGGAGGAGGATCAGGCCTGCGCCATGGAGAGCCGGAGGCTGGGTGAGGGCACAGGCATGGTGTGGTTTGGTCCTGTCTCTGCTGCAGGATCCTGCATGGACCCCCGTGCATCCCATGTGCCCTTGTCAGGGCAAGATCCTGGGCCAAGTGCTGCTGCCTGTCTGGGAGCTGCTGCCCATGGTGCAGGAGGGAGAAAGCTATCAAGAAGCAGAGGGGAAGGGGCTATGAGCCAGCACAGCCACTATGGGGGGAGGTTCATCCCCCAAGGGGCCTTGCTCCAAGTCTGGCCTTCCTGCCACCCCTCGGCTCCTCACCATCCTGCTCTTGCCACAGAGGAGACACGGGGCATCGAGGAGGAGCCGACCCACCTCCCCTTGGTTGTCTGCATTGACAAGCTCACCAAGGTCTACAAGACAGACAAGAAGCTAGCACTGAACAAGCTGAGCCTCAACCTCTATGAGAACCAAGTGGTGTCCTTCCTAGGGCACAATGGTGCAGGCAAGACCACCACCATGTGAGTACCCATCGGGGCAGACGTGGGCTGTGTCCTTTTCCTGGCCAGCTGCAGTGGATGGGGAAGGTGTTATGTGATGTCCTTGCAGGGCTCTTTGTCAGCTGATGCCATGCCCAGAGAGCAGCAGTGTGGATGCGGGGGTGGCACAACAGGGGGGACAGGCAGCAGGCATGTGACCTTGCCCTGACATTGCTCTACCTGGGGCCCAGCAGATGCTCCTGGAAGTGGTGGTTGGGATTGGACCAGATGGATGAATATCAGGTCTCCCTCACGTTGTTGCCTTTCTCCATCCATCCAGGTCCATCCTCACCGGCTTATTCCCTCCGACCTCGGGCTCTGCTACCATCTACGGCCACGATATCCGGACAGAGATGGATGAGATCCGGAAGAACCTGGGCATGTGTCCTCAGCACAACGTGCTCTTCGACAGGTTGACAGTGGAGGAGCACCTCTGGTTCTACTCGCAACTCAAGAGCATGGCAGAGGAGGAGATCCGCAAGGAGATGGACAAGTAGGTACCCCCATCTCCTTTTGCCCCATCCAAGCCTTTTGTGCGTGTAGGTACTTTTCCTGCTGGCTGTGCTGTGGTGGGTGATCTGGGAGCAGACGTGTCCCCTGGAGCAGTTCCAAGTGTTTTCCAAAACTTTGAGATACCAGGCTGTGATATCAGCAGAAGATGCTTCTGTAGCCTGGCTGTAGCTGGGCCGTCCATGGCTGAGAGCCATGGGACACATGGGGAAGAGGCATCACATGCTCCCTGTAGGCACCAGGTGCCAGTATGCCCCCCCAGCATCCCTGGTGCTTCTCCCTTGTCCCCAGGATGATTGAGGACCTGGAGCTCTCCAACAAACGCCACTCCCTGGTGCAGACCCTCTCGGGGGGCATGAAGAGGAAGCTGTCAGTAGCCATCGCATTCGTGGGTGGGTCACGTGCTGTGATATTGGATGAGCCTACGGCTGGCGTGGACCCGTACGCGCGCAGGGCCATCTGGGACCTGATCCTCAAGTACAAGCCAGGTGAGCAGAGTTGGGCAGAGCCCAGTATTGGTCCTCTGACTGCAGTGGCCCTGGCCTCTGATGAGGCTCTGTGCCACTGTCAGGGAGGACCATCCTGCTCTCCACGCACCACATGGACGAGGCTGACCTACTGGGTGACCGCATTGCCATCATCTCCCATGGCAAGCTGAAGTGCTGCGGGTCTCCGCTTTTCCTCAAGAGCACCTACGGTGACGGCTACAAGCTGACAGTGGTGAAGAAGCAGTCAGACACCCGGAATGGCACAGGTCTGGGGGGCAGTGGGATCCCATGTTTCAAGGAGTAAATAGGACCAGCCCTTCTTCAGTTCGGGAAGGGAATGAGAGGTCAACACCCAAGTGCTCCCACCCTGAGTCTCCTTAGGCAGCCACTTGGAGGGCAGAGGGGGACGGGGTAGGGGTATGGGAGGTGGCATCACTCAGCTATGATTTCCCCCATCTGGGTCCCAGGCTAGACCCTGGGTGGTGGTTCTGTCTGGCCTGTGGGCTGCCCACCAAGATCCAGCATGAGCCATGGTACAGAGCAACATCCCCAGGTCAGGTAAGGCAGCTGGGAAACCTCCAGCACCTCGCGATAGGGGCTAGAGGCTGGAGGCCTCTGCAGCGCTGGGGTGGAGTGCAGATACGGTGAGTCCCTGGTGGGAGGCTGGGAGAGAAATGACCCACTGATGCTGTTCCTCTGCCACAGAGCTGGGCCAGCCACACAGCCCCCTGGCCCACTCCTCCGTCAGCCCCTGCTCCGAGCCCCGTGTCTCCCAGTTCATCAAGAAATATGTGGCCTCCTGCCTCCTCATCTCGGACACCAACACTGAGCTCTCCTACATCCTTCCCAGTGAAGCCGTCAAGAAGGGCTGCTTCGAGAGGCTCTTCCAGGTACCTGTGTAGGGGCTAGTATGATGGTGGGCAGCAGGCAGTCATGGGGGGCTGAGGCACTGTGGGCACCTCCAGCCCTCCTTACACAGCCCTTTGTCTCCACAGCACTTGGAGCAGAGCCTGGAGGAACTGGACCTCACCAGTTTTGGGCTGATGGACACCACACTGGAGGAAGTCTTCCTGAAGGTGTCTGAGGAGGACCAGTCTCTGGAGAACAGTGATGCAGGTACGGGCAGCAGGAGGCTATACAGTGCTGCTGGGTCTAGTGAGGGGCTGTGTGTCTTTGCGTGGGCTTGGTGGCTCCCTTTGAATGTGGCCGCAGGAGTCTTCTTTCCCAAGGGAAGGAATTTTCTTTAGTGGAGTCTGTCCCAACCAAGGGCAGCCCTGCTCCACTTTGTGTTTGCAGAGCAGATCCGTCCCTGCTCTCTGCTGCACCAAGGTGAAGGGTGGCATGGCCAGTGGCAAACTCCCTTCTCTTCCTAGACATGAAGGAGTCCAAGAAGGATGCCCTGCGGCCACCTGCCCCCGAGCTTGGCCTGAAGCCTGAGGCCAACGGGGAGCCCCTTGCTGAAGCGGCCATGCTGGAGAAGCCTGAGGTGGAGCTCAGCAACCTGGTGACCTGTTCCAAGCTGGCACAGTCACAAGCGTCCCTGCACTCAGCCTCGTCGGTGGGCTCCGTGCGGGGTGACGAAGGTGGGGCTTATTCCGAATTCTTTGGGGATTACACGCCCCTGTTCGATAACCGGCAGGACCCCGATAACATCAGTCTGCAAGGTTCGTGCCGCCGGTGCCCGGCCAGCGGCAGGGGCCAGGGGAGACGCTCAGCGGGGACACGGAGGGCGGCTGGGACCCATCCCTGTACCCGGGCAGGGCAGAGCTGGCCCTGGCCACAGCAGGAGGGCGTGCTGGGGATGGAGGTCCATGCCTGTTGGGGAGAGCCCCTGCAATGGGTCTGATT
The DNA here is from genome assembly GCA_004320125.1 of Scolopax mira. NCBI lineage: Eukaryota > Metazoa > Chordata > Aves > Charadriiformes > Scolopacidae > Scolopax > Scolopax mira. The sequence goes on from BJBW01011457.1 coordinate 53,102, forward strand.
CATCTGCTGCCACCGCATGCGGAGAGATGCAGCCTGGGTGGGAGGGCTGGGAACGGGTGCTTCCACCAGTTTGCACTCCCAAACTGGTTGTATTTGCGTGGGGGTCCCGTGCTGAGACACAGAGCCAGTGGGTGTGAGCACAGCCCTGCCCTTTGCCTTCCCCAGCTCCCCGCAGACCTGCCCCACTAACACACTCACTCCTCCTGCTAGTGCCTGGTTGGGTTTTTTCCTCTTGGCCCTTGGGCACAGAATGGTCTTCAGCTGGTGGCTTCATCCCCTGTACCCTGACCCAGGCTCGGGGCTCTCCCTGCTGGGCTGCTGGGTTTGCCAGAGGATGCAGGCAGGTGTCTGGAGGCTGCTGTTATTCACAGGTCCTTTTCTGGGTTATCCCAGCAGCTGGTCATGATTAATTCAGGGACGCGACACCCTGTGTCCCCAGCCAGGGCTACTCTGAGGGTTGTGATTTGGGTCGCTGGAAGCAGAGCCCGGACAATGCCACAGCAGAGCAGCTCCCCGAGCCCCCGCCCCTGTGCCCACTGCTTCACTGGGTCCCCCCATCCATGCCCCATCTTTCTGTCTGTGCTGACCCCTCACCAGCTGGGAGAATTGATGGGAAAATGGTGGGGGGGGGAAAATTTACTGTCTAAATTTCCCATTTGGGCCAAGAGGAGCCTGCCAGCCAGCCACCTCGCTTCACACCACAGTGCTGCCATGGCTCAGTGGCCATCAGGGTTGCGTGCTGCCCTGTCCCTTGGGGTTGCTGTTCCCGGCTCCGTGCCTGGCTCAGCTCCCTAGGGGCCAAGGTGGGTGCAGCAGCAGCCATACTGGGAGGTGACATCCTTCTCCACTCCTAGAGCAAGAGGCAGAGTCAGAGGCAGAGGACTGTGACCTGGCCGGGCAGGGGAGCTTCAAGCTGGAAGGCTCATGGCTGAAGCTGCGCCAGTTCCATGGGCTGATCGTCAAACGCTTCCACTGTGCCAAGCGCAACACTAAGGCCCTCTTCTCGCAGATCCTCCTGCCTGCCTTCTTCGTCTGCGTGGCCATGACGGTGGCACTTTCTGTGCCCGAAATAGGTGTGTGTGAGCCACCCACCTGCGTGCTAGGGGCTACCGGTGGCCCTTTCTGCCTGCCCCAGTGTGGCTGGAGGGAGGCTGAGGACAAGGCTTGCAGGTGCTCAGCCAGTCTGCCGGTGTGCAGTAGCGCTGCTGGTGCAAGCAGGTTCTGTCCTTGTCCCTGCAGGTGATCTGCCACCCCTCATCCTCTCACCATCACAGTACCACAACTACACGCAGCCCAAGGGCAACTTCATTCCTTATGCCAACGAGGAGCGGCGTGAGTACCGGTGAGAGCTGCCACTCGCCAGTGACCAGTGTCCCATGCCCTGTCCCCATCCTTGTCTCCATCTCTGGGACTGCAGTGGGGGACAGCAGGGAGGGCAGACCACATTGGGGGCTGGCTCCGGCTTGGATCAGAGCCTGGCTGGTGTGACATCCCCTTGCAGAAACCAACCTCCATCCTCCCCAGGGTGTCTCTGGGAGAGGTGCCAGCCCTGCCGCTGGCTGTGATGGGCAGCTTGGCTGTGTGCTCGTTCAGTCATGCCTATTCAGCCATAAGTGCCAAGGCCTTGGGGAGGTCCCAGCAGAAGATGGCCAAGGTGGTGAGACCCATGCTACTCCTCACCTGTTCTTCTCCCTGTAGCATCAGGCTGTCTCCTGATGCCAGCCCCCAGCAGCTGGTGAACACCTTCCACCTGCCCTCTGGTGTGGGGGCCACCTGTGTGCTCAAGACGGCCTTCAACAACACACTGGACCAGCCCATGCAGACCCTCAACCTCAACAGCAATGAGTCGAAGATGCTGGCAGCCAAGTACTTTGATGCCATGTGTATTGACTCCTTCACCCAGGGCTTGCCGCTCTCCAACTTTGTGCCACCGCCTCCATCCCCAGCTCCCTCTGACTACCCCATCTCAGTGGATGAGGACTTGCTCCGTGCCTGGAACTCCACAACCTTCTCCTCCACCATGAAAGGTATCACTTGCACACAGTTCTCATGTGTGTACGGGCCTGGGATTGAACTCCAGCAGGGAGATGATCTATCTCCCCTGCAGAAGCAGCTTCAGGGACCCCTGGAAGTGCTGATCAATTTGGCCTGGCCACAGCAGAGCAGAGCATCACTGGGCTGAACTTCTGACTCAGCACTGGTGACACCATTGAGAGCCCTGTGGCCAACATTATGTCACCTTCAATGGGCCACGATCCCTAGCCAGTGTCTTCTCCAGCCACAGCTCATGCCCCCTCTCTGAACTGTTTCTGTCCCCCCAAAATTTTTCCCCAGGTCCATTTCTTGGTCCTTCTCAGTCACCAGAATATAAAATCTCTCTCACAGTCTGGGCTCTGGCCATGGGGCAGAGTGCTCCCTTCCTGCCTGGCTGGAAGGCTCAGCCTCTTGTTCCATATTGTCCCAGATAGCTGGGCTGGGCCAGAGCCTGGCTGTGAGCTCCCCTCTCTTCTCCTCAGAGACTGTGACCTCAGCCCCTGCCCTGCCCCGCATCATCCATGAACCCATCAAATGCACATGCTCCATGCAGGGGACTGGCTTCTCCTGCCCCAGTGGCGTGGGGGGCCACCCCCCACAGATGAAGGTGGTGACAGGGGACATCCTGGCAGACATCACAGGACGCAATGTCTCTGAGTATCTGCTCTACACCTCAGACCGATTTCGGCTGCACAGGCAAGAGGGGAGGCTGGGAGGGTCTGCCCTGTGCCACGCAGCCAGGGTGTGGGACCAGGGACTTGGGGACACCTGCCTGGGGAGCTGACTGGAGCCAGGAGCATGCTTTGAGCGTGGCTGCGCTCCTGGAGGTGGGGGACAGTGGTCACAGCTTCTCAGTCGTGCCTTGTCCACAGGTATGGGGCACTCACCTTTGGCAATGTCCAGAAATCCATCCCAGCCTCCTTTGGGGCCAAGGCCCCAGCCACAGTGCGCAAGATTGCTGTCCGGAGAACAGCCCAGGTGGGACCACGCTGCGTCTGTGGGAGCTGGGTGGGCAGCGGCAGGCATGGAGCAGGGGATGAAGAGAAGGGGGCAGGCAGCACCCCTCACCCACAGCTCTGCAGCAGTGCTTTCAGCCCAGGAGTCTGGTGGGGCTCTTGCCCCATGGGGCGCTTAGTAGCTCTCACCCCAGTGCGTCTGACTCAGTGTAGTCAGCAGTGGCCTGCCCTCCCCACAGCCATGAGCATAGGAAGTCTGCCCTGTGGCTGTCCCATCCCAACCCTCCCTTCCGGTACCTCTGCCACGGGCCCAGCTCTCTTGACACCTCCCACTACTCTTCTCTTCTCCTCCAGGTCTTCTACAACAACAAGGGCTACCACAGCATGCCTACCTACCTCAACGCTCTCAACAATGCCATCCTGCGAGCCAACTTGCCCAAGAGCAAAGGCAACCCTGCTGCCTATGGTGAGGACCTGGAGGCATTTAAGGGTGGAAGCATGTCAGGAACAGCTTTAGGGCATGGTCCAAACAGGCTCTAAAGTGTGGTGTCCCCCCTTGGACCTAGCAGGCTAGTGCACAGTTGGGGTCACACACCTTAGCTAAGAGATCTGGACTAAGCAGATCTCTCTGAAGTTTGGGCTGGGGCAGAACACTCGAAAGCGCTGCCTGAAGGCACCTAGGCTTGGATGTGTCTGATGATGCTCTCTGCCAGGTGATGAAGGAGGTCTTGGCCTCAAGGAGTTCAGTTGGTTCTGAGAGCTCAGCTCCTGCTGAACTGCAGGGATGAAAGCCGTTCTCCTGCTCAGAGCCAGGATGAGGGCAAGATTTTCTGTCCTGAGCCACCTTTCACACTCCTGTGTTTCTTCTTGGTCCCTCCTGCAGGTATCACAGTCACCAACCACCCTATGAACAAGACGAGCGCCAGCCTGTCCCTGGATTACCTGTAGGTCCAGGGAGGGGGTTTGAGGGAGGGTGGCCATCATGTGGAAGGGAGGGAGCTCCTCACAGTGGTTGCTGAGGTTCTGCCCTGCAGGCTGTGTGTGAGGGGACTGAGTGGTTGTGATGTGAGGGTCCCTCTGCTGTGCCCCACCCTCTGCACAGGACGAGTGGCCCTTCCCTGGGCAGCTGAGGGTGATGGGGCCCCTGCTCTCCTTCTTGCTCCCTCTGCAGCCTGCAAGGCACGGATGTGGTTATTGCCATCTTCATCATCGTGGCCATGTCCTTTGTGCCAGCCAGCTTTGTGGTGTTCCTGGTGGCCGAAAAGGCCACCAAGGCCAAACACCTGCAGTTTGTGAGTGGCTGCGACCCCATCATCTACTGGTTGGCCAACTACGTGTGGGACATGGTGAGCAGGGTGCATGCCCCACTGTCTGAGCCCCCAGGGCTGTGGGGATGGGTAGACAGTCACAGAAGTTTCTGTCTTCTCCAGCTGAACTACCTGGTGCCAGCCACCTGCTGCATCATCATCCTGTTCGTGTTTGACCTCCCGGCATACACCTCTCCCACCAACTTCCCTGCTGTCCTCTCCCTCTTCCTGCTCTACGGGTGCGTTGCTCAGAGAAGGGTGGTGAGTGCACTGGTGGATTCCTCCAATCCCCATCTGCACTCTGCCTATGGGAGCAGGATCTGGCCTTGGCCTTACCTATCTGGCTGATGTTCTGCAGCTCCCAAAGCTGCAAGGCTGGTGGTGGGCTGCAAGGGCTGGGGTGGGAGAGCCCAGGAAGGACAGAGCTGGGCGATACTAAATCTTAACGTTTGGTGCTGCCCGTTCCCTCTCCTGGGGCCTCGCTGATGTACACTCCTGCTGCTCGCCTTCCCAGCTGGTCCATCACCCCCATCATGTACCCTGCCTCCTTCTGGTTCGAAGTGCCCAGCTCTGCTTACGTCTTCCTCATCGTCATCAACCTCTTCATTGGCATCACGGCCACTGTTGCGACGTTCCTGCTGCAGCTCTTTGAGCATGACAAGGTATGGGATTCACAGCTCTGCCTGGGGCCACCAGGAAGGGAGATGCTGTCATGGGACAGCTCAGGCTGGGAGGGAAGTCAGGAGGTCTCTGCTCCAAACTCCTGCTCCCACCAGGGTCAGATATGAGACCTGACTGAGCTATATCTTGGTGGGGATCATGATCTTACCATACACTCACGGTTCTCAGGGGTTTTCTGATGGTCATGCCCTCTCTGCCCATCTTCACAGGATCTGAAGGTGGTGAACAGCTACCTGAAGAGCTGCTTCCTTGTGTTCCCTAACTACAACCTGGGACATGGCCTGATGGAGATGGCCTACAACGAGTACATCAATGAATACTATGCCAAGATCGGTATGGCCTCTCAGTCTTTCCTTGCTCCAGGGATTATGGAGATGGGGGAGGCCATGGTGCTGGCACATCCCCTCCACCTACCCTGTGGGGCTTCCCAAGGCTCCAGGGGAAGCCTCCAGGGAAGCTCCACCTGGAGCAAAAAGCCAGGGGATGTGAACTAGATGGGGTGCAGGAAGAGACACAGTTGAGGGTTGCTGTGGTGTGGTGCCAGTGATGCTGAAAATAGTTTGTTGTGCCATCCCAAATAGCAGCTCTATGGGGAGAGGAGATTGTGAGCCCTGGCAGAGTTGCATGTTTCTGCTGTTGTTGCCCACTGCCCCTGGTGAGGCCATGGTGGAGCTGTGGTGAGCCATAGTAGGGCAGTGGGCAACCTGCTGTTGCCCACTGTGATATGAAAGGTGGGAACTGCAGGGGCTCTTTCCTTCCAGACGTGGTCTCTTGCAGGGCTGCACCACCCAGACGAAATGAGCCTTTAGCTACTCGCAGCTTCAGCTTGGTCTGAAAAAGCTCTTGCTGCTCTCTGCTTTTCAAGCAGCTTCTGTATAAAATCTAGATGCTGCTGGCATCACGAGGGGCAATTCTGGGACAGGATCTGACAAATCCATCCGATACCTACTCTCAGCTGGGTTGATTCATCCTACTGAGGTTGAAAAGTGGAAAGATGATTTTGACAGCACACGCACTGTGGATAGAAAGCCTTGTTGTGACCAGCCCTGGACTAGCAGCACTGATCATCCCAGGCAGCTGCAGCATGGGAGCAGGACAGCTCAAGATGTTTGACCAGGTTGTCCTCATGGGAAGATGTCCCCAACTACTCTCTCCTCTTCTTCCCACTCAGGGCAGTTTGATAAAATGAAATCACCTTTTGAATGGGACATCGTGACACGAGGGCTCGTTGCCATGACAATTGAAGGCTTTGTCGGCTTCTTCATCACCATCATGTGCCAGTACAACTTCTTCCGTAAGCCCCAGTGAGTGTGGCTGGGGAGTTGGGGACAGGTTAGCGGGGGGTGGCTGCAGGAAAAAGCTTTGCCATCAGCACCCATTATCTCGGGGCTGCCCCTCCAATGGGTGCGAGCTGGGGAGCTGCCCATCTCTGGCAGGGATGCAGGTGGGCAGCTCCTGTGCCTGCATCCGTACCCTGCCCTGTGTGCCCTCCCGCAGGCGACTGCCCGTCTCCACCAAACCCATCGAGGACGACATCGATGTGGCCAACGAGCGGCACCGTGTCCTGCGTGGCGATGCTGACAATGACATGCTGAAGATTGAAAACCTCACCAAGGTGCAGTGACAGGACGGTGGTGGTGGGGGATGTGCTGGGGCTGCAAGGAGACACCTCAGAGCCATCCCATCTGAGGGATGTGGGTTGGGCACTTCCCAGCAGGCTGAGTCCCCATCCCCTGCCCCATCAGGTGTACAAGTCCCGCAAGATCGGGCGCATCCTGGCTGTGGACAGGCTGTGTGTGGGTGTGCGGCCTGGAGAGTGCTTCGGGCTGCTGGGTGTCAATGGTGCGGGCAAGACAACCACCTTCAAGATGCTGACGGGGGACGAGAGCACCACGGGTGGAGAGGCCTTTGTTAATGGGCACAGGTTGGAGGGCACAGGCTGGGTGGGAGGTGGGGACTGCCTGCTGTCCTGGGGATGGGATGGGGTCTGCTTGGGGGTCTCACAGAATGAAGCAGTGTGAGTCTGCCCATGTGGCTCCATGGCACTCAGCAGCCCTGTCCTGCTGGGCTGATGCTCATCTGGGGGGTGGCAAGTGACACTGGGTCTTAGCCAAGGCTGCCCATTGTGGGTTATCTGGTAGAAGATGCTCCAGTATAAAGGCATGTGAAAGGGGGGTGAGCAACGGGGTGCCCCTGAAAAAGCAATTCCTTCTCCCCATGGCCCCTCCATCCCCTCCCACAGCATCCTGAAGGAGCTCCTTCAGGTCCAGCAGAGCTTGGGCTACTGCCCCCAGTTTGATGCGCTCTTCGACGAGCTGACAGCTCAGGAGCACCTGGAGCTCTACACTCGCCTGCGCGGCATTCCCTGGAAGGATGAGGAGCGGGTAGGGCTCAGCTGGCACTATGCCTCGGGACTGGCATCTCCTTTGGGCACCACTGGGGACTGACCTGGTGCCATTGCCCTCACAGCAGAGCCACCCCAGTGGTGTGCCCACGTGGGGTGCTGGGACTGGGCACTGGCACTCATGGCCATGCCAGGGACTGCCATGGTGCTCTCCTGACTGGCACTTTGCTTGTGGTCCCCTTAGCAGCTGGCCCCTGCCACAAAGCCCAACTACTTGTCTGTTGCCAGCTCTGTGGCCTTGGCACAGTGACAGCAGCCCCTCATGCTTTGCAGGTGGTCAAGTGGGCACTGAAGAAGCTGGAGCTGACAAAGTATGCCGACAAGCCCGCCAGCACCTACAGCGGAGGCAACAAGAGGAAGCTGTCCACAGCCATTGCACTGATCGGTTACCCAGCCTTCATCTTCCTGGTGCGCCCTGTGCTCCAGCACCCTGCCCACAGGGTCCTCCTCCCACCCACTGTGTCCCTGGGACTGGTGCTGGGCTAGGGTGCAGAAATGACTTTGGAACTGCCTGCCTCCGGCTCCACCATGAGTGTCCTGGGTGTCGGATGGTGGGAGGGGGGCAGCAGGGTGCTCCCAGGGACTGACATGTCTGAGAGTGCTGTCTGTTCTGCAGGATGAGCCCACCACAGGCATGGACCCCAAGGCACGGCGCTTCCTCTGGAACCTCATCCTGGACGTTATCAAAACGGGACGCTCTGTGGTGCTCACATCCCACAGGTCTGGGGGGGCTTTTGGCTGCACCCAAAATGATGCTGGGCATGAGGGGCACTGTGTGGGTGGGAGGGAGTTCTTTGGACCCTGGAGGATAGCATCTGGCAGGGACACAGCGAGCAGAGGGAACCTGGGATACCCTCTGATGCCTTTACCCATCTCTGGTGGTGGGGCCAGAGCACCCAGGTGATGGCCTGGGGAGCTCTGGCACTATCCCCCTGTGCCACCCTGCTGAAGCCTGCCCTGTCTCCCCAGCATGGAGGAGTGCGAGGCGCTCTGCACCCGCCTGGCCATCATGGTGAACGGGCGGCTCAAGTGTCTCGGCAGCATCCAGCACCTGAAGAACCGGTAAGAGCCCTGTTGGAGTCCAGCACCCTGTGTGCGCTGCAGGGCAGGAGGGGGACAGACCCCCATGGCAGGGTGACAGCATGGCACCCACAGTGAGATGCTGGCACTTTGTGTGGGACAGGGGGGAGGCTTACTCGGGTGGGTGCAGTGGCTGCTGGAGAGCATCATCCCCTTGTGTGGGGTCAGTCCTTCCCTGCAGAGGTGCAGACGGTGCCAGACCCTCATGGAGTCCTTTGTCTCCTTGCAGTTTTGGAGATGGCTACATGATAACAGTGCGCACCAAGTCCAGCCTCAACGTCAAGGAGGTGGTGAGGTTCTTCAACCGCAATTTTCCCGAGGCCATCCTCAAGGTGAGCTCCCTGCCGTGGTGGTGACATCCCCTGGCAAACCCCACCTCAGAGTGCAAGCAGCCTTCATCTCCCGAGGAACACCTCTGTTGGGTGACAGGAGGGGGCCTGGGAGTGAGGGCTTGGGTGTTACCTTCATGTCCCCTGCAGGAGCGGCACCACACCAAGACCCAGTACCAGCTGAAGTCAGACCAGATCTCGCTGGCACAGGTCTTCAGTAAGATGGAGCAGGTGGTGGACGTGCTGGGCATTGAAGACTACTCTGTCAGCCAGACCACACTGGACAACGTGAGACCGGGAAGGGCACAGGGATCTGGGTGTTTGTCCCCAGGGAGGGTGACAAAAACGCCGGCAGAAACCACCTTTGGGATGGGAGGTGGAGCTGGGGGGGGGCACAGTGCCAGCCACAGCCTGGTGGGATGCACTGGGGAGTGTCTCCAGCAGCACAGATGGCAGGTGAGAAGTGGCTGGGGTTGTGGAGGTGCTTGTGCACCTCAGCCTCACAGTCTCCTGCCACTTTCCCCCCAGGTGTTTGTGAATTTTGCCAAGAAGCAAAGCGACAACCTGGAGCAGCAGGAGACCAGCCCCAGCTGTGCCCTGCAGTCACCCTTGGAGCGTGTGCTGAGCCTGCTGCGCCCACGGGCTGCCCCGACAGAGCTGCGGGCCCTCGTGGTGGAGGAGCAGGAGGACCTGGAGACTGATGATGAAGGCCTCATCAGCTTTGAGGAGGAGAGGGTGAGAGGTTGTCCCCAGATCTGTGTGCCTGTGCTCCCAGCTCTGTCGCTGCTGCGAGGCACTGGGGCTGGGTGCTGTGGCGCTGGATCTCATCCAGGGACGGGCACGCAGTGGGGCCAGGGAGGGACCAGAGAGGTCTCTCTGGAAGTGGTGGGGAGGTTGCTCTCTATCCCCAGCAGCCCCTGCCCAGCCCAGCCCAGCCCCTGAGCCCTGCCCCTCTCTCTGCCTGTAGGCTCAGCTCTCGTTCAACACAGACACGCTGTGCTGAGACCCCAGGAGCAGCCACCTCCCCTGGCTCTGAAGCCACCGAACCCTTTTGGCCTCTCCCCTCCCTTCGCCCCGTCGAGCAGAGCTGCCGCGGCTGGAGGCGCGTGCCAGGGAGGACACGGCAGGTGTGGCGTTGGCCTGGACAGACCCCGCTGCCCGCCGGACGGCCTTTGTCCCCTTCAGTTCCTGAACAGTGTCACTATGTGTTACCGGGGGCCATCGTGCTGGTCTGGTTTGTCCAGCCAGCATATGCCAATGGACGGAGTCTGTGAAGAGAAGGACGCGTCTTAGTGCCAGTGCCACCAGTCCCCAAGGCGTTGTGGCAGGGATGAGGCCTGTGAGTGGTGCCTTCAGTTGGACACCCTTGTTGCAACCACCCCGGACACCCTTGGCTGTGGGAACACCGCACTGGCAGCACCCCAGGCCTGCCCCCTGCCCCCGGCCAGGCCAGAGGAAGGACAGAAGCTTTCATCTTGTTCCCATACCCCTGGCTTGGCGCTTGCCCCTGGCACTGTGGGAGCTCAGGGTCTGGTGCCACAGGGGCCAGAGCTCTGGTGCTCTACCCATGATTGATTTCTGTCACTGACGGGATGTCACCAGCAACCTCCAGCCTGCCCAAGAGGGGGCCCTCAGCCCCACTCCTGCATCCCACCTGCCCCACTGCTTCAGCCCTGCCACGCTGAGCACTCAGTACTGTCCCGGGCACTGGGCAGCAGCACCGCTGCAGAGGGGCACATCGTGGGGCAGAGGGGTATTTCACAGGGTATTTCATATGCTGGCACCAGCTGTTTCCCCCCTCTGCCCCCAACCTCGTCCCTCCTCCCAGAACCCCTAACTGTCTCCTGCCTGCCCTCACCACCCGCTTCCTCCCCTGCGTGGCAGCGCTGCAGCTGTGCTACCTTCCCCTTCTGCAGCCCTGCTTTTCCCCCATGCCCTGGCATTCACTGCTCAGCATCTAGCACTGCACTGGTTTCTTGTTGGGTCACTGGTGATACCAGTAGAGAGGTTGGTGCAGCCCAGGATGGCTTTTGGAACTGGGAGTAGGGTGGCCTTGAGGTATAAGGACAAGACAGCCCAGCTGGGCGCTGGCACAACATGGCAGTGGTGCCTGGTGTAGGGGGGAGGGCAGAATGGACCACGGCGGTGGCACCAGCAGCATCAATAGGGCTGGCAGTGTCACCAGGGCTGGCAGTGGGTACCCCCTTGGCCAGCAATGCCCCTCCTTTCTGCAGAGGGTCCTGCCACCTTGTCACCTATGGGGGCTGAGCCGGGCACCTACAGCCCAGCAGCACCTGCAGCCATGCCCAGGGGCAGGGTAAAAGCAGGGCCCATGACACTGACCCTGATCGCCCACCCCATGGGTCCCAGGCTTTTGCAGCACCCTGGGAAGGGGGTGTGCACAGTTTCTCCTTCCCAGGAGCAGCCCTGGCCCCAGGGGGTGGCAGCTGATTCTCCACTGTCCCCATGCCCTCTGGCCTCGCCAGTCCTGTATGCCACCTGCTATAGATTGTGATACAATATACAGTATTTTCAATAAGGGAAAAATTTGGGGGGGAGGGAGATAAGCTCTATTTTCAGATTTTTCAGACCATATTTTTTTTAATGGCATACTTGAGACTGGCTGATCTTGGGGTGGGGTGGGTGGCACGGGTGGGCAGCCCCCCACTCAAGGTGCCCCCTGCTCACTTGCTGGGCCCGTTCTACCTGCCTGGTTGGATGCTGGGGAATGAGCCAGTTTGGGGTTGGCTGTTTGCCACCAGGAAGGGGATGATGTCACCTTTGGGTCCTCAGTTGCACCCACAGTGCACTCCCAGGTGGGCATGGTGCCCTGCCCTGGCCAGGGCTTTGTCCTTGCCCCGTGCCTGCCCCGGTGCACTGGGCTCAGGGGGGCACTAGCATTCCAGGTACAGACTTCACACACACCCCCCCCCCCAAGCCTGCCCGTCTGCAGAACTGTCCCTACCAGCTGCTGTGCCACCATCCCTGTGCCCCGTGGGTTTTATGGTCAATTGAGATGCTTTTGTGCCCACAGCCTGGTGTGCCTACACAGCCTGGGTGGCTGCAGAGGCCTCCCTGCCCTGGGCTTGGGGCCACCCAAGCAAAAACCCTGCTGGGGGCACCCCAAGGGGCAGTGAGGTGGGAGCAGGAGGGCATCGCCCTGGGGCAGGGACAGCCACTGCCTTAACACTATTTGCTTTGTTGAGTTTGGCCCCGCTTCTCGCTTCACCTCCCTCTGCACGTCCTTGGCCACCAGCCGTGGGCACAGCACCAGTGCCACACACAGCCCTGGGCACGGGGCACCCCAAGGGATGGGGATGCATTGGTGGAGCCTGTTTATTGCTAGCAAAAGAAACTGAAAAAAAAAATGTGAAAATAATGATCATTTTAAATAAAAAATAATAACTGGAGCCAGCAAGGCTGTGTGGGTGCTGGTGGGCAGGATTGCCAAGGTGGGGTGCATGGGAAGGGACTGGGCTGGGCGAGGGCTGAGGAGGGGGGTTCACAGTGCCCTGAGATGGGGGAGCAGGAGCACACATGAGCAAAAGGAGCTGGGCACAACATAGGGCTGTACCCAGCATTGGCTTCTTCCAAGGGGTGGTTGGGGCCAGAAGGGAGTGTGAAGCCCCACAGCAGGACCTGGCGATACTGCCAGCCACCCTTGCCAGACCTCAGCTGGCAGCAGTGGCCAGGGCCCCATAGCAGGGCGTCCCCGCAGCCATGGGGCCAGGCGTGGGTGGGAGCGGGTGCACCCCAGGGAGGAATGTGGGGCTGGGAGGGGCCACGGCTCCAGTACTGGCGTCCGTGCCACAGCCACCATTCTGCCAGCAGCTGCCACACAGCATGGCTGAGACACCACAAATCCAGCTCTTCATCAAGGTAGGGGGGGGGGGGGGTCACAAGGAGCCTGGGGTGCCCCAGGCCAGGGAACACTTCGGCATTGCTGGGCTGGGGTGGTCCCTGCCCCACTGCAGGGCCCAGTTGTGGGGCCCTGGGCAGGCAGTGGGCAGCTTGGGGCTCTTCTGCAGGGCACAGCGTGCTGCCACCTGTCCTGCAGGCACGGGGGGGGACTGTGGGTGCTCAGCCTGGTGTGCCCCCAAACCTGGACAATCCTGCCCTGCAGCCCGACAACCACAGCATCTGCCAGGCCCTTCCCAGGCACCAGCCAGCCATGGCAGTTTGTCCGGCTGCACAGGGCCCGCCTGGGATCATGCCTCGGGGTGACAGGGTCACCAGCATTGCCAGCGCCTTCTACCCTGCCTCGCTGTGTTGTCCCCTGCTGCAGCCACCCCCCGCTGCCCAGTGCCTCCACCACCATTGCTGCCCCCCAGCCCCCTGGGGGTGCCAGGGCCAGCACCCACCATGCCACACAGGCTGCTGGGGTAGTGCAGGGAGGGCCCAAGAACAGGCAGGGGCCAGGGACTGGCTCCTTGCCCGGTGTTGGAGGTGCCATGGGCCACCAGCGCTGCTCACCAGCTTGGCCAGGGTGGGGTGAGGTGCGCCCTGCCACCCTCTGCCAGCACCCAGTTCGGGGGGGGGGGGGGGGAGGGTGGCCAGCACTGCCCCCACTGTGGCCATGGGGAAAGGGGCAGCTGAGCTCTCCCTCTGCCCACAGGCAAGCGAGGATGGGGAGAGCGTGGGCCACTGCCCCTTCTGCCAGCGGCTCTTCATGGTGCTGCTGCTCAAAGGGGTGCCCTTCACCCTCACCACCGTGGACGTCAAGAGGTGAGTGGTCGCCCCCCCCCCTTCCCAAGGGGCTGCCAGCCCCGGGGCCAGGGCAAAGGGCAGGGTGGGAGCTGTGCCCTGGCCCACTGATAGAGGTGGTGGGTGCCCAGCACCTTGGGAAGGGATGTGATGGGTGGGCACTACAGGATGCACAGGGCCTGAGGGAGGGCATTTTCCAGGGCATGGAGGGGAGGCAGAAGTAGCCTGGGGGAACCACCTCTACCCTTTGCCCAGGACATGCATACACACAGAGACACACACACACACACCTGCAGAGCCCTGGGCACTGCCAGCCATCAGTGTCCATCCCCATCTCCGCAGGGCACTGGATGTGCTGAAGGATTTCGCGCCGGGTGCCCAGCTACCTGTTTTGCTCTACAGTGACGAGCCCCAGACTGACACGGTCACCATTGAGGACTTCCTGGAGGACAAGCTGGGGCCCCCCAAGTCAGTGGCTGGCATCTGCCCCAAGAGGGACCAAGGGGCCAAAGAGGGACAGGAGAGGCTGGGGGGAAGATGAGTATGGGCAGGTAGCACATGAGCCTGCCAGCCTCCTTCCTCAGCCATGCCCATGTTCCTGCAGGTTCCCCAGCCTGGTCCCACGGTACAGAGAATCAAGCCTGGCCGGGAATGACATCTTCCACAAGTTTTCCACCTTCATCAAGAACCCAGTGCCTGCCCAGGATGAGGGTGAGGAGGCATGTGGGCTGGGAGGGGGGCACCCCATCCAGGTCACTCTGAGCCTTTCCAGCCCTCCCCTGCCCCAGGTCACAGCTGGGTCTCCCCAGGCGGTTCAGCGGGCCGTGCCAGGCCTCTCTTGGGAGGGCCAGGGCTGGTGCCACCTGGGGCAAAGCAGGGAGAGCACAGGCAGGCCCTGCCTGGGCACAGAGATGGGCTGGCAGGAGGCCACAGCAGAGCCGTGGGGCCCTGTGCCTGCAGTGGGGCTATGCCCTGAGCCAGCAACGCTGCCACCCTCCCGCAGTGCTGCAGCGGAGCCTCCTGCGGGCCCTGCTGAAGCTGGATGAGTACCTGACTACCCCGCTGGAGTACGAGCTGGCCCACGACCCCCATCTCCGGGCCTCCCGACGCCACTTTCTCGACGGGGACCAGCTCACGTTAGCCGACTGCAATCTGCTGCCCAAGCTCAACATCGTTCAGGTGAATGGGGGGACCTTGGGGCCTGCCCTTCCCCTTGCCCTGTCTTCTAGATGGCACCAGCCTCATGCTCTCACCTCCCCCCCGGGTGCCTGCAGCAACCCCCTGTTCCTTTGCCAACAGTTGTTTCACCCTGGTAGCCCCTCCCCATGCCCCCTGCCCAGCATGGTGTCTTCCCACAGATGTCACTCCCCTCCACACCCACTGCCAGGTGCCATCCCTGATCTTTTGCAGTGTCAGGGATGTCCCCCAGCCCCCTGCCACCCCTTCCTAGCTGGCTCCAGGCCCTGGATACCACCACCTGGCTGTGAGGCCCTCCTTGGCACACTGCAGGCACACAGGGCTGGGAAAGGGCTCACCCTGTTTCTGCCCGCAGGTCGTGTGCCAGCATTACCGCCGCTTTGGGATCCCCAAGGACCTGCGGGGTGTGTGGCGCTACCTCAGCAGCGCCAGCGAAACCAAGGAGTTCAAATACACCTGCCCCACCAGCGAGGAGATCATACAAGCCTATCGCTCCGTGGTCCGGTTGCCGCAGTGAGCCGGACACACACCCAGGTGGGGCAGGGCCAGCTTCAGGCAGCAGGCCAGTGCTCACCTCAGTCCTGCCATGACTGCCACAGTCCTGCCTGCACACACTTGGGAGGGCAGAGAGCATGAGATGAGCCCTTGGCACACAAATTCCCCACTGGCACCCCTGCCTGAGGTGCTGGTAGCGATCTCCATCGCACTGAGCCTGCAAATATGTTCTCACCTCTTGTGCCATCCTCCCTGGCCAGGATCCCCTCGACTTGCCCTGAAGTCCCCCAAGCATCAGGACAGATGCAAGGGAGGCAACAGCCTTGAGTTGTTGGTGGGCAATGCTGAGGGCAAGGGCAGGAGATGGGGAGGAAAAGCTGCCCAGCACAGAGGGCTGCAGGGCACAGAGCTCTGCAGCAGGCATCCCTGCACACCCACCATGCCAGCAACCTGAGGGAGGGCTGTGCCAGGTATCGTAGGATACCCCCGAGAAGCCACACCAGTGAGGGGAAGCAGCACAGCTCTGCAGAGCCCTGGGCTCAGAACAAGGAGGGTGGCACAGGTGGTAGAGACAGCCCAGCCCCCAGCATCCTGGGTGAGGGGAGAGGAGGGCACCGTCCTCCCCCCCCCCCCCCCAAACCTGCTATTAGGAAGCTCTCAGGAGCAGATTTGGGAGAGGGATGGGGTGGAATCAGGGCAAGCCTAAGGCATGTATCAGAGCTCCCAGAAAGCAATAAAAGCTTTGCAAGTGAGACGAGCCTGAGTCTGCATCTCCCAGCATCTCTCCTCCCTCCCAAGACTTTGCCTGGCCTCCCAGTCCTCTCTCAGTGCCTAGTGAAGGCTGGACCCATTCTCCCAGCTCTCCAGGGGGCTGGGGAAGATCATGCAGCAGCCCCCTGGCACAAAGGTATCAGGAAAGAGAACTCCTCTGAGCTCCTGACCCTCCAGGTTCAGCTGAAATTAGCCAGAGTTCCTGAGCAAGGGAAAGGCGCAATGGACTGACACATCTGTGCTGTCCCAGGGCCCAGTCCCTGGCTAAAACTATCTTTATTAGCAATAAATTAAGAACAGGAAATATTTTTGTTAATTGGCAATACAAAGTTCTTAAATGCCCCCCACCAATTCATGGCAAGCAATCCCTGCCAGCAGGGAAGAGCCAGAGGGAAAAACGCCACCACTTCTATCACCCCTGCCACATCTGTCCCCCTCAAAGGCCCTGCCACCTCACTGGCTGAGGATCTGATGCCCACTCAGGCCTGCCAGGTGCTGGCTCCAGCCCTCTTGGTCCTACTTGTCCCATCCACCTCCCTGGGCACAAGGGACTCAGCAGACCCAGGGCACAGTGAAACCTCCTCCACACATGTGGCTGACATGGCTCCGGTAGGGCTGTCATCGGGGCACGGGACAGCACAGGTCAGCAGTCCTCGAAGTCCACTCCAGATGGTGCCTTCTTGCTAGAAGGAGATGGAGGGAGAACCACAGCACAAAGCCCCACACCCTGCTCCCACGTAGCTACAGAGCCCACTGGATCCCTGCGCAGCCCAGTCCCAGCACTAGGCCTGGGAGCAGCACTTACCTTTTGAAACCAGGATTAATGAGAGACTCCCCCGGGATCTTCCTCTTGGCCAGCAAAGCTGAGCCAGCACCCCTGGTCTTCCTCGGGCTGGGGTCTGCCTCAGTCAGGGACAAGCAGGATGGGGATTACAAAAGGTCAGACAGATGCTTTGGTAGCCCTGCAAACCCCTCCACACCCAGTGTGAGCCTCCAGCAGCCCAGCCAGGCTGGCCCACCATCCGTGGCAAGTGAGGAAGGGCTGAGCCTGGTCTCCTCTCCCAAAGCAGCAGGAAGACATGGACCTGCTTTGGTCCCCAGTCTGGAACAGAAGTTAAACCTAATCTCCTGGAGGCTAGCGAACAACCTGTGTGGCGATGCTCAGCATCCCCCCTGAGCACAGAGTATGCCAGATACCATAAGAGCCACTGCCCTGGACCCTTCTGTGTGGGGAGGGGCACCAGAACAGCAGGGTGGCTGACAGCAGCCACAGCCAAGGAGACTCAGTATCCTGGAGGATACACGAACACAGGACCAGCAGCTTCCTAGGGAAGAGAAGGCAAACAAGCAGCAGAACCAGGGGAGGTGCCCCCTGGCAATTGCTTACCTGGCAGGAAGAGCTGCTGGCTCTGGGGAGCGTTCTTCTCAGGGCTGCAGGAAGATGCCAGCGTCTCCACCACTGCTGAGACAGCAGACAGGGTACCTCAATGTGGCATGCAGCACCCCAGGCCTCCCCAGCAAGCTCCCTCCCCTCCACAGCCAAACTGAGCCACGTTCTCCTCCCAGCACTCCCACCCAGGCTGCCACTGCCCCAGGATCTTCCTAGACCCCTAAAATAGAGACTTCCGTAAGGCAACTCCCACGCACAGCGATGATGGTGTGGTGCTGGCCATGGAGGCAAAGCTGTGTTTCTGCACAGACAGAAAACTGTCCTCTGGTCCCACACAGAACCTCCTCTGTCTGCAGAGGTCAGGTGCAGACCCTGGCCAGCCCAAACAGAAAAAAGGCAGCAGCATCTCTGCTGCCCAGCCCTGATGGCCAGTCTGCCTGGGCCAGTGAGGGGGAACCACCAGGGCAATGCCATAGAGGCACAGCCCCCTGCCATTGCTGGCTGAGCTGGACCACTCGGAGCCTCTTTGAGTGGGGGGGATGACACCGCGAAGGTGGAAGGGAGCTGCCCACCCTCCTCCTACCTTTACCCCCTCCCCAAGCGCCCCACGGACCTCCCAGACGTCTCTCCAGGCTCCTGACGCGCCCCGCCATGCCAAACACCAGCGCCTGGACCTGGCTTCTCGCCTCCGCGACGGGCAGCTTGAAGAGCTCCAGGACCGAGCACTGGGCCTCCTCCGGCAGCCGCAGCGTGGCCTTCCCTTCACTCAGGCTCAGCGCGGCGTCTCCTCTCTCCAGGGCCTCCCTGCGCGGACGGGCCGGAGGTGAGAGGAACCCGAGACCGAGGGCCGGCTCCCGGCGGCGGCACCCACCTGAGCTTCACGCCGTGCTCCTCTGGCGGGCACTGATGGCGAGGAGAGGGGTCGTGTCCCGAAGCGGCCTGCCCCGCCGCCACGGCCCCGGTACACGCGCATCCCAGCGGCAGGCAGGCGCCGAGCTCCCGGGCCCAGACGTCCAGCGCGTCGGTCACACTGCGGGAGGCGGCGGCTCAGGCTGTGCCGGGCCCGCTCGGCCCCAACCCGGCCCCAGCCCCGCTGCCCGCCCCGCACTCACTAGACGGTGCCGGCGGGGCCGGGGCTGGGGCGGCAGTAACAGAGGTACCGGCCCGGCCCGGCCTGCAGCAGGTGGAAGGGCCCAACCGGCTCCGCCATAACGGCAGCGCCGGAAGGGGCGGGCGACGCCTGCGGGCCCTTCCCGGCGCCGGGACCGGTAGCCCCGCCATGGTCAACTTGGGGCTGCGGCGGGTGGAGGACAGTGTGGCCGCTAAGCACCCGGTGGGCTGGGGGCACTAGGGTGGGCGTTGCTGGTGCTGGGGCACCAGAGCGGGGGGACCGGTGGCCGAGGGGCGCCGGTGCCCCGCGCTGAGCGTGTCCCCACAGGCGCTGCAGCAGTACGCGGCCTGCCAGTCCCACGCCTTCATGAAGGGTATCGGCGCCTTCCTGGCAGGTAGGGCCTGGCCCAGCTCCCCCCCGGCTGCTCCCCGGGGAGGCGGGGGGGGCGGCCGGGGTGGGTGCCGTGGCCGGTAACGGCACCGGACCGCCGGGATTTGGCAGGCAGCGGAGCCGCCTTTGCCGTGCAGAAGCTGGTGAACAAGAAGCTGCCCTACAGCCTGCAGTGGAGCCTGCTGCTGGCCGCGGGTGAGCAAGGCCGGCCGTGCCCCAGCCTCAGCCGGCGGGGCAGCATCCCCCTCTGCATGGGGCCGTGCTGCAGGTGGAGGGGCTGCTTGTCCTTCTCCTGGGGGGTTTCTCTCCTGGCTCCTGTTACTTGTCCTTCTCCTGGGGGGTTTCTCCCCTGGCTCCTGTGGCATCCCCGCACCCCACCGCTCTCCAGAGCTCAGTGACAGCTTACAGGCAGCTGTAGTAGCTGGGAAGCTGGCAGGGGCTTTCCCCACTACTGCCCTTAGCAGATGCCCTTGCTGCTGAGGCTCTCAGGAGCATCTCGGTCTCTTTAGGCACAGGGTCCCTTGCTAGCTATGTGGTAACCAGAGCTGAGACACAGAAATGCTCCGACTTCTGGATTTACTTGGAGACAGGCAAGTCCCCACAGGAGCTTGCCATGGCTGGCAGGGTGTCTCACACTACAGGTATGTTCACATCTCTCCCTGCTGCTTTCCCTGGGCTTGTTGTGCTTGGTTCTACCTGCCGCAACAATTTGTCATTTCTGCCTCATAATTAAGTTGGTATCATTGCTAAAATCCCTGTATAAGTCCCACACTGGCACCCTGTAGCCAAGGGGTGGGAGCAGGGCCGTGGGGTGGCAGCAGTGCCAGCGTAGCTGGACCCCCCTGCCTGGTCTCATGACTCTTGTGTCCCTCCATGCTCCGGGCCCATCACCTGTGTTGCAGGTACCTGTGCAGGGTTGGTGGCATGTGGGGGGAGCACTCACTTCTGCCTGCTGCCCTGTCTACTTTGTGGATTCGCATGAGCCAGCGTGAAGGACTTGCTGGAAGAGGAAGAAGAGGTTAGGGGGTAGGGGAGGCAGTAAGCCTCTCCACACCCCAGCTGATCCACGCAGTAGGCACAGCTGTAGTGGGGAGTTCCCACGGCTGCCAGCTGCTTTCTTCCACTGGTACTGCGAGCTGCCATAGCTGTGCCTAGCTGAAAAGGTTTTAAATGCTTCACCAGGGCTCTGTGGTTTTCTGCACGCTCCTGGAAAACGCACTGGGATAGTCGGGGGTCTTTCTGTTCTTTCTGTTGCAGAAAATCTGCCCAGCCCAGAGGACAGAGAGAGCGTGGCACCACCGGTGAAGAGGAACAAGTACGGGGACGTTGTGGAATAGCTGGCAGAGCACAGTGCACTGTGCCCATGTCCTGCCTGCCCAGCCTGCCTGTGTTGCTGGCAAGTCTGGTGGGCTCTGCAGCGCTGCCTGGGAGCTCAGATGAGTTGATCCTGCAGTGAGAGCTTGGTGGATGCACCGTAGGGATTGCTGCCTCCCAGATTGCCTCTGAACATTGTGCATGGGGGGCACAATAAAAGTTGTGAGCTGAAGGTGTTCATTGTGGACAAAGAAAAGGCTGGTGGTGGGGCAGGAACAGCTCGGGTGCAGGTGATAAATGTCACCCTGAGCCAGGCTCTGCAGTAAATGTCAGAGCAGAGCTCCGGTCCCTCTGAGGCCATGGCACCCACAATCCAACTGGGCGTGTGCAGTGACTGCAGGCACAGATAGGTCTGGGCTAAGCTGTGAGAGGGCAGAGCTGTTGCTGTGTGCTCTCTGTTTCTTGGGCCTGACCAGTCACAGTGTCCTTGGCCCTGAAGCAGCAAGGCTTTTCTCGACTGTTGAATGGGGCTGAGCTGAGCCTTGCAGCTGCATGGCCTCTGGGGGTGTCCCCTCTGCCCCCAGAAAGGGGTGCGCATGTGCACAGAGCCCCTCTACGCGATACCTGCCTTTCTGTTAGGGCACATACTAGACTCTCTATCTGTGTCTGTAACCAGCTGGCAAGGGAATGGTACTGTCTCAAATTCCACACATCCAGAGGGGCACGTGGGAAGATTAAGAAACCTCTTTTACTTCATTTTTTCCTAATGGCAAACTCCAAGTCATAACTGGGGCAAAACAGCTGCTCTTGGTGGCTATACAGCTCCAATTCAGCAGCAGCTGAATTTCTTAGAAGGGCCTGGGTTCTGGAAGCTAGCTGGTTTCATAGAGCAGAGCAGCAGCATTGCAGCTTCAGAGACCAGAAATGTCTACTTCCATGTGAGAGGTGGAGACCATCCCCGAGCCTTACCACAGGAGGGAGTCCCTGTGCTGGGGAGACAAGAGGCCCAGGGAGGAAACTGGCTTTTTGGGGTTCAGAACATCATCTGAATTGGAATCACACTTGACCTGTGCAGTGAGATGGGGAGCAGCCACCAGAACAGCTAAAAGTGAAGTTGCTGTGGTGGAATGGGTGGGTTAAACCAAGCACAGTTAGCTGTGGGTCAGCTGCCACAGGGAGTTGAGCTCTGTAAGCAGTTGAGCTCCTGTGAGAGGAGGGCAGCGAGAAACCATAGCTCTGGCTGGAACTGCTCCTCTCCTGGGGCGTGCGGAGGAGCATGGTGGGGTGGGAGGCTCTTAACAGATGGGGGTGGTGAGTCAGGACTGGCCCTGCACACCTAGGTGCATGCTGCGGTGTCTCTGAGATGCCAGTGACTGCACAAATTGCCAGCCCTGGGGGCCACTCTCCTGCCCTGCTTGGGTACCAGACCCAGGCCCCCAGGAGCAGAAACTCCCCACGTTTGCCTTGTGTGGAGGCTGTGGCCAGCAGTGCAGCGGTGAATGCACGGGGCAGGGTCAGCCTGAGCACTGCCTGCTCACGCTTTTGGGGTGACAGGACCTCTAGTGCTTGGGAAACCTCAGCTCTGTAACTTCTGCGACAGGTTGAAACTCTTCTACCTCCAAGAGGGCCCAAGTCTGGAGTAAGGTTTCGAGCCCACCTGTGGCTGAGTCCCAGTAGAACCCGTAAGTGGCTCTATCCCTGCGGGACAGCCAGGTTTGATCGGGCTGGTGCTGATAAAGAGCCACAGGAGTGGTTACAAAGATTTATTTCTGATTATAAAAAACAGAACAAAAACAAAACCCACAACAAACAAACAAAACAAAACCTTCTGCATGTTTGTGTGTCCCTGTTCTTACTCAACGGGAAATGAAGGCGCATCTTCCTGGCTGCCCGGCATGGGGTGACACAGGGCTCCAATCCCCCCTCCTGCAGCGAGCCCATTGCCTCTGGGCTGGCACAGCCATGCACCAGGGAGCCACAGGGACTTTTTGCAGCATGGAGGGAATGGAGGAGGCTCTGGCTGTGGCAAAGGTGAGACTGGTTTAGGAACCACAGGAAGGGGGAAGGCACCGTGTTTGGCTGCTGAAGCAGGACCTGGAAGCTGCCTGTGCCCCATGTCTGGTTGTTGCTAAGGCCCTACCCAAAGGGTCTGTGCCGAGGCTGAGGGAAATCCAGGCCAAGGTCTGGCTCTCAGGAAGGTCCATGGGGCTTGTGCATCAGCCGGGAAGACAGCATGGACTCTGGCTGATGGCCAGAGCTCCCTGGGAAGCAGGGCTGGTGCTGCAGGGACAGGCTAGAGAGGTCAGCTATAAGGATTAGAGTAACTAATATTCCCCACCCATCCCATGCATAAATCCCGCTGTTGTCTGGACTTGGGACTTGCTAGACCAGTCCAGCCCAAGCCTGGTGGCAGAGAGATGCCCAAGATCTGAATGTCCAAATCCCAAGCCTGCTCTGGGGTCCATCCCTGAGTAGCACTGGGGAACCCTTAAGCCATTCTCCTGCAGGATCAGAGTCCTCTTCTGTCCCCTCCTTTTCTGCAGCTTGAGAGCAAGAGGAGGGCAAAAAGGGACAGCTTTCCTTTTGGGACAGGCAGCATCAGGTATTGGAGGAGGATATCTCCAAGCACTTGCTGTATCCCAGGTGTTCAGGCCATGGAGACTCTTGCAGGAAGGATGGTGCTGGGTCCTGCAGACAAGGCCACCCTGTCCCTGACGTTAGATTGCACGGGACTTGCTGCGCCGGAGCAGACAGACAGCAGTCACCAGAGATGTCAAGGTGGTGACCACAAAGAGCAGCATGAGGATAACCCAGTAGTTGTACAGCATGCTTTTGTGGGAAGAGGGTTTCTCTGCCGGGATCATGTTGGTGAGGTTCAACATGTAGCCCAGGGCCCAGCCAATGGAGGTTTCTCCTGCCTGTGGAAACAACTTGGCATAGTCACAACCCTGGCCAACCCAGCTCCACGAGCCTCAAGGGATCTTCCAGGGACCACCTCAGTGTCAGCCCAATCCACAGCACTCTAAGCCCTTGCTTGCCCATGTGTCCAGCTAGCCCAGAGATGAAGCAGCGTCTATCCTGTGCTGAGCTGGATTCATCCAATGGGAGCAGGATCTCATCCACTCAGGCCAGTCCTACTCTTGCTGCCCATCTCCCAGCTTGTGCAGATGAGGGCACTTGGCAAAGTGCCCTGAGATAATTTCTCAACAAGCCTGAGCTAACAGTTGTTTGAGATGGTTCGTGTCTCAAGGGCCAAGGAAAGACTGGAGGACCTGACTCCATGACCATCCTACGGTCAGCTCAGCTCACTATTTTTTTTTTGCATCTTCCAGTAGGAAGAAAGTCCCACCCTTCCCTGGTCCCTCATATTGCTTGGCTCTTTCTTGGTGTGGGATCATCTCCCCTGCAAGGCTTTTTGGCCTAACTCCAAACAGACATCATACCATGAGTACATGCTCTGGTGTTACCCACCTTCTTCTGGAAGGCAATGTTGGGGAAGGAATGGTTGTCAAAGTTGTAGCCTTTGGTGGTGAGCAAATAAACGAATGTGCTGACAGCGCAGTAATCCGCCAGTCTCTTCTCCAGTTTAGGGGCTTTCTGGAGCAGCTGGTGGGATGCATGGAGGGACAAAGAAAAGGGGTCAAGCCGGTAGAGTCCAGTCTTTGTTTCTGTGGCCTAGAGCTCTAGGTGGTTCCACCAGGCTGGGCAAGGTGCTGCCCATACCCAGCTGAGCCTCTCCTTGTCCCATGTGGGAGCTGCCACCCACCCTCCCCCTACTCCATGGGTGCCAGGACACCAAGCCACCTCCTCAGAGCCTGGGTGATTCCCCACACAAAAGCAGCCCTCTCCTCCCTACTGTGCCCAAGGAGCCCACCTTGCTCCAGCTGGTGGCACAGATGGTCTTCGCAGCATCCTTCAGGTCGCTGGGCAAGTGCACAGGGCTCCCCATCACTGTCTGGATGAAGTCCACTGTATAGTAGAAGGCAGAGAAGGCCTGACAGAGGAAAGGAGGCAGCTGTGGGACAGGCTGGGGGCAAAACCCTCTCGCCATGAAACAGCCGTGTTATGGGCACAAGGAACTGACCTTGGAGAGCCAAAGGTCTGGCATTGCTGCCGGGGGCACCTGCCCACTCAGATGCCAGGAGACTACCCCACTACCTGCCAGGACTTACGATGAAGTTTCCTGAAACCTCTGGCTGGAAAATTCCATCGAAGGAGCAGCGGGAGAAGGAGCAAGTAGTGAAGTCAAAGAGCTTGCTGACATGCAGAGCACAGAGGCTGCCATTCCCAGCGCCGATCACAGTGACGGTGGTGTTGAGGGCAAGGCTGGGCCTCTCCTTCACTGTGCAGGGGCTGTCATAGACACTGTTCAGTGACAGGCTCTTGTTGTAGCCGGTGGGCCAGCAGGGATGGTAGACAGTTGGTTGGTAGCTCCCAGCCTGCCAGAGAAGTGACACGTGAGCCATCCCACAGAGAAGTGGGATGCGTGAGCCGTGCCATAGCCCCGGGTTCCCCAGTGCTGTGTGGCCCCCGGCACTGCTGTCTGTAGGATTCCACTGGCCTGCTGGGGAGATGCGGGGGAACTTGGGCAGAATGCAGAGCTGGTAGTTGCCACAAGTGTCTCAAACCAACTCAGGACATCTTGACTCTGTCCGAGGGGTGCAACACTTACGGAGAGGGTGGGAGGAAACCCTGAAACCATGGGAGAAGGTCGGGGGGGGCAAAACCCAGAAGTTGGCTGGGAAAGGTGTGCAACTCACCCCGTGGGACTGTCCTAGAGCCAGGGCTGGGGGACACCCCTGTATAAACACCAGGGTAAGGGGGCAACCATAAGGTGAGGACAGCTGGCATCCCCATTGAGCACATGCTGGTACCTGGAGGACCTTTGAGAGCAGTCTCTTGAGAACCTGGTCCCTTCCGTAGCAGAGGAAGCTGTGGGTGTACACTTTGTATGCCTGGCCATACAGCTTCAGCATCACCTCATTTCTCGGGTCTTCAATGGTGTCCCTGGTTTCAAAGGTGATCTGTGTGGAAGCTCCCCCAAAGTCCATGGCCCCCAGGGTCTCCTTCTGGGGCTGGATCCATTCCCCGAGCCACCCACGCTGAGCAAGGAAGACAGGAGCAGGCATAAGGATGTGATGAGCTGCAGGACAGCCTGGCCACCACAGCCATCCCGACTGGGTGCCACACTTCCCTGCCTACCTTGATGAAGTTCTCCAGGAGGTAGTTTGCAGTCACCCATCCAAAGACCCCTTCCTCTTCCCCCGACAGGATCTTTGACCCTCGGAAATCAAAGGGGTATGACTTCAGCGTGGCAGCCACAGCGCTGAGGACGGCATCTGAAGCCTGCACGTTCGCGATGCTGCAGGACAGGCAAGAGGACAGGGTGGCAGAGCTGTGCCCGCGTGTTGCCAGTGGAGACCCCGCTGCCCACACAGCCCTCGAGGCCTGTCCCCTCCGTGGCACATGGGGCACGAAGCAGGTGGGTTCTTGCCCATGCACCTGTAGGGATGTCCCCCCAAGACCCCCAGCTTATTCACCATGTCTCTGCAGGAGGCAGGTGGCAGGGATGGAGGTGTGCTAGCTCCTGAGCCATACCCAGTGGCTGGGCAAGGGGGACACAACTGTGTGCATTTTTGGGTTTTTTTGAGGGGATTATTATTCTCACTGCATCCCATCAAGTGGCAATGGGTGCAGGGAGACTTTCTTTCTGGCTAGCCAGAAAGACTGGGTGGGTTATCCTGGTGCTGGCCCCTTTTCAGTTAGGGATGTGCTGTCTGTGCCCCACAGAGCATCTCCTGTTTGGGAAGGCACCTGTGCAAGGGACATGGAGCCAGGCAGCTGGGCAGTTTTGGAGCTTTGCCTGGCAAAGGGGCAACATGGCAGTTGTCCTTTGCCATCTGCACCCCTGCCATGGGTGGCAAGGTGGCAAGGTGACATGGCAGGGCCCCCCAAGGCAGCACTGGAAACCAGACAGCTGGCATGGCCAGAGCAAGCACTCACTTGAGCAGGCGCATGCCGGCCGTGGCACCCAGGTAGAGCGGGGTCCCTGCGTGCTTCTCCTTGGGCACATCTCTCAGAGCCTGGTTCAGGCAGTGCATCAGGCTTGTCCCAGCAGCCAGAGGGTTGGAGCTGTAGCTGGAGATGCCAGGACCTGTGGAGAGGAAGCAGCATTGCTCCCTGCAAGTGGTAGGAATATTCCCACCCTGCTCGGTGGGAAGATGCTCAGTGGGCAGCTTTACCCCTCCCAGGTGGTTCAAAAGGCAGGGGCTGCAGGTTTCTCAGGCATGGAACCATCCAGAGCCCAGGCACATCTCCCTCCCCATGGGCTGACAGCCAGGGAAAGGTTGCTTAAATGGAGAGTGGAAAACCATCCTTTGCAGGGCTAGGCAGGGAGCTGAATTGTTTCCTGCCAGAAAAAGATAAACCACAGGCATGCACAGCTTCAGGGCTTGGGGTGAGACAGGAGGTTTTGGGAACAGAGCTGGACCCCTTATAACACCACATTGCACTGGTAAACAAACAGGGAGGCAGCTGGGCATGCCAGGGGCATTTGCCTGCCCACAGGGGACCTGACAGACCCTGCCAACAGCCACCGACTCCCAGGGACTGGGACGGCCCTTACCCTCCACGTCACACATGCTGTGCTCACTGACCACCCCGGTGTCGTTCTCCTTGTCTGCAGGCCACTTGTAGATGAACATGGCTGTGTGGGAGGACCCAGCGTCCAGCACGATGCCATACTGTGGGGCGAAAGGCAGTGGGTGAGGCCGGGGGCAGCAGATTTCCCGACTGCCACAGGCCATCCTGAGGGACGACACTGGGGCTTAACAACCCACTGTGCTGGGTGGGTGCCCTCCCCAGCAGCTTCAGGAGCATTGTCCGCATCTGCCTGCACGGGCCTCTGTGCAGGGCATGGCTGGGAGTGGGAGCTCTGCCCCACTGGGGACACTGGTGACCCCAGGACACTGCTGGGCACAGCACAGGGACTCCGGCTTCTCGGGCATGGTGGCCCCCTTCCCTCCTTTAGCACGGGTGGGGAGGCTCTCTCCCAGCCCCATACACCTGCTTGCTCCCGTCTTCCTGCAGCATCGCTCCTGGGCAGCGGGCATCTGTGCTGAACTATGCCAGGCATCCCTGGGCCCAGCAGGGGGACAATGGGGGGACACCTGGAAGTGGCCCCTCAGGGATGCAGCTCACCAAAGAAGGGCAGCCAGGCACCTCATCCCTCCTGCCCTTGTAAGGCTCAGCCATTCTCCGGCTATAAATAACCCCACTCCCTCCTGCCAAACAAGGTTACCCAGCTCCCAGGGAGGGGCCACTCTGTGCTGCTTTCAGCCCCCTCCCCAGTAGGATCCCTCCACCTCAACCCCTGTCACCCATGGGCTTGGGGATGCCTATGCTGGCCCCCTGGGTGGCCTGCTGGAGCTGCTTGGCAAGCTGCCTCTTGCCAGGGAGGAGGCTGCGAATTTGGGGAAGCGGGGAAGCAGCTGAGCATCTCTGGGGTGAAAACACTTGAGGCTTAAATCTGACTTGTATCAAGCTCTGTCTGCTGCCCGCCCTGCCCAAACCCCCATTGCAGCACCCAGAGCCACCCCAGCCCTGCTTGGTGGGTGCTCCTGGTCCCATCCCTGTCCCTGCTGGCTGCGGAGAGGGCTCCAGCCCAGGTAGCTGCAGGGTTGGGTTTTGGCCAGCTCACATGGAAGAAATAAAGTGTCAGGGCACTGGCAGGGACACCTGGGGTCCCCTCTTAGAGACAACCCCCATTCCCATGTGAACCCATGGCCCCACACCAGCAGTCCACCCTGCTCCCATAGTGAACTATTTCCAGTGGGTGACACCTTTCTCCCAACGTCCTCCAGCTCCTATTAACCATCAGCAGCTTCCCACATCCTCTGTGCCAAAGCTATGAGCCAGTGGAGAATCCCCCTCTGCAGCCAGACTGTGGCTGTTGTGCCGCAGCACATCTGGTGTGGGGGAGCAGCTCCCAGAGATGCTGAACACTCCAGAGAGGAGAGGGGGCTCTGACAGCCTCCCCCCCCCCCCCCCCCCCCCCCCCCAGCTAATGTTCCAAAGCACAAAGCTGGGGAGCAGGATCCCCATTTTGGACCATTTCTGGGCTGGGTGCTAGGGTCAGTGCCCTGGACAGCTTCGAGGGGCTCTCAGCCTCCTCCTCTGCCCAGTGTGCCACAGGCCATGCACCTCCTCGGAGTGAGTGTCCTCCCAGTCCCTCCTTGCCATAGCACCCTCTGCCTTGCCCACCTGTCCCAGGGCCACGTGGAGACCCCCTGCACCCTCAGACAGATTGGTCTGCACCCACCAGGCACAAGCACAAGCAATAAAGGATGCTGAGCCTGCCTCAGTGAAGCTGTCTGTCCCAGGGGACGCCCACTGACATGTCACAACCATCTTCTACCCCATGGTCCTCTTGGCATATCCCCTTCACTGTCCCCATGAGGCCCACTGGCATCCCCATGAGGGGTACCCGGGAAGGGTCCAACCCCAGCAGACCCGCTACCCACCTCTCCTACACATGTACCCTTACATCCTAAGGACACCATGCAGATGTCCCCGGTGTCCTTGCAGGGCATCACACCACCTCTGTACCACCCCAGGGAGAGGAGCACATGTAGTTGCGCCTGCAGCTCTGCCCCTGCACAGGGTGGCCAGCAGTGAGAGGCAGCACTGACCCCGCACCCAGGGTGAGCCCCACAGGGCGGTGTCGTGGTTGGGATGACAGTGACACCGTTGTGACAGGCTGCAGAACCATCTGCCCCATGTAGGTGCCATTTCCTAACGAAGTCTGTGGGTTGGGGTCCCTCCTCTTGACCCTGGCATCCGGGTGGGCAGAGCCCATTGCTTCCAGGTGCGGGATGGCAAAGATGGGCAGCAGCCCCAGGACTTGTGGGTGATGGACAGTATGCGGGAGTCCCTGGAGCAGTGGTGGCCTGGCCCCAGAGGCCATCGGCACTCAGGCCCAGGCAAGGTAACGGCATGTGGCGACGTGAACCACAGTGTGGTGGCTGCTGCCAGCTGCAGGGACTGCTTGGAGCCCCACCAGCTGCCACCACCACGGTTTGCTCCCCGGCTGCCAGCATGAGAGGAGCCACCATGGCCTTCTGCCACCCCCCTCTGCCCCTTGCCCAGGAGCCACAGGGTTTTGCATCTCAGACTGTCCCTGCAGAGGAGCCGTCCTCCCTGGCGGCACCAGTGTCGGCAAGCATGGGTGGAAGCCCCATGCACAGGCGTGTGTGCACACAGGGGCTGAGGCAGACCTGGATGGCCAAGAGGGTCCCCAGGATGTCCCGCCCCCCCCTCCACACCTGGGGGTACACATATGCCTCCAGCACCACCATGGAAATTAGGGATGGCATCACCCACAGCAGGCCTGTGATGGTGCCAGCCCCTGTCCCTGTCCCAGCCCCTCTGCCTGGACATCAGAGCCACTGCGTCACCCAGCACAGAGCGAGCCGCTGCGTGGGTTTGAGCCAGGGCTGAGCTGTGGGCTCGCAGCTGTGCAGGGGCCCTGCAGACAGGAAGCCCATGGAGGGAGAAATGCAGCTGAAAGCCCATCTCGTTAGCGATTTGCAGTGTTAAGTGCTGCCCTCAGCTCTTCCAGCCTGTGTGTCCCAGGCCTGCCAATGAGAGGGCTGGAAATGAGGGCTGGAGGGACACAAGGACACCCTGGCACGGTCCTGTGCCTGCACCTGGCTGGTGACATCCCTCTCATCTGCCCCAGCACACTCAGTGCCCTGGGGCTTGGCAGGGGCTCATACAAGTATTCATAACCCTGGCCCCAGCCTGTGGGACAGACCTGTCCCCCCCAGCATCTCCTGCTGACACAGGGATGATGGACTTTTCTAAAACCAGAATCTCATACACAGACCCTGGTGATGCTGCAGGGCTGGGGGACCTGGGGTTCCTTGGTGTGGGCCAGCACTGGGACAGTGTCTCCGTGCTGTCCTTGACCCCACTGCCTCCTGGGTCACCCATGGCCCCACTGGCTCTGCCCCCCCACAGCATTGCACAGCCCAGCCCAAGCCAGGGCTGCTCAGTCCCAAAGTCCCTGCAGTGGGACAAAGAGGGCAGGGATGTCCCCAAAGGCTACAGGGCAGCAAAGACATGAGTGGGGCTCAGGTCTCCTGGTGAGTGCATGGCTGCCCAGGAATATCTCACATCAGAGGGGAGAAGAAGGAGGGCGATGCTGAGAACTGACCAACTCACTGCAGCCTGGCACCATGTCCCATGGCTGTGCCTCAGCCTCCAGCCCTCTACCCCACAGACTCTCCGGGTAGCCCCATGGTGCAGGGTGGGGCTCAGTCTGGTCCCACAAGATCCCACCTCCCTCGATGAGTCTGGGTTCTACAATGGGTTACAAAAAGTTTCTTCCGCGCTGCGGAAGTGCAGCTCCACTGGAACAGCTGCAGGGGAAGAGCCCCCTGGCTTTGTAATGGCCAGTGAAGAGATTTGCCAAAAGAAGGAAAAGAATTGTCAAGGTTGTCAAGAGAAGGCAACAGCTCTGAGCCGTCAGGCAGCCGTGCCGTAAGCCTCACTGCAGACCCACAAGGGAAGAGGAACATTGCACTGCCAGGATCAGTCTCTCTGGCAGCAGGATAACTAATCCAGGGTATTTTAAAGGAAATATTCCTTCTTTTTTCTTTGGTTTTTTTTTTTTTTAATATTTTTAAGAAAATACTCCATTTTCTTGCCATCCCAGGCAAAGGAGCTGGAAAGTGAAAACGTGGAACTGTAGCTCAGTAGCGAACAGTGCTGCCCCCAGCAGCTGCTGCTCAACCGTGACCAAACCAGCAAGAATCACCTTTTGCCCAGGTGGGCGGGGAGGATGTTCTCAGGGTACCTCCCAGCAGGACCAACCTCCTCTAAATTGTGTTGGCGTATTTGGGGCTGAGTTAGACTGAGACAAAGCTTTGAATCCCCGGAACAGCCCTGAGCTTTGTGCAAAAGCAAACCCATCGGTGCCTTCCTGGCGCCGGCCCCACAGGAACAGGCACAGCCGTGCCACCGGTGCCGAGCTCCGGCGGGCAGTGCCCTCACCACACACACCACGCTGGACCCCTCACCTGCGCTTGGCACATCCAGGAACGGTGCGAGACCCCAGGTCCCTGGGCTGAGCAGCGCAGCCTCAGGCAGAGCAGGGCCAGGACACATGTTGAGGTTTCTTGGATTCTCGGCCCCCAAACCGCAGCGCTGCCTGCAGACTGGAAAGTGCTACCACCCAGAGAGGGAAAAAAGCCCCAAAAAAGCCCAAAAATTAAATTGCTGAAATTACATCTGGCTAAAAAGCAAAGCTCCAGCTTGGAACCAGGAGGAGACAAGGTTTCCCAGGCTGACCCAAGTGCTGCACGTGGGGCTCTCAGCACCAATCCACCTAATTTCCCTACGCCCAAAGACACAAAATGTGTTTTGAAACCAGCTACAGGCACCACTCACTATGTCCCAGCGTGTGGCAATGCACAGTATAGAAAGGCGTCACATGGAAAGAGTTAATCACTGCTAGTTATACTAACAGCAGAGATTATCATCTTGGCTAAAACAGTTTATTGTCTCAACCTAATCTTCATTATATCTGGCAAACCCGGAGAGAAGGCAACACATCTGGCATTCATGCTGGCTCAGAAAGTTTCCAAGACTTAGGAGGAGAAAAGGGGGGTTTGGATGAACCATTTCCCAGGACAAGAGCCTGCTCCCCGTGGAATAGTTTGTTCTGTCACAAAAAAAAACCCACCCACCCAAATACCAACCTCAAAAAATCCCGACGCTTTTTCAAAACAAAAGACTCGAGCTACAAAAGACTCAACTGTCGAACTTGGCCAATAACAAATTGGTCAGGAACTTCTTTCATCATCCGAATTTACAATGAAATAGGAAAAAAAAAAAAGAAGTTCGTTTTCACAGGGGAGTTGCATTTCCCCTCCAGCAGCGCTGGCTCAGGCGATGCATCTGGAGCCCAGGAGGGGCGGGCAATGCTGGGGTGTGCAGGGGAGCCCCGAACCCACACAGAGCGCCGGGAGCAGATGCTGACACTGTGCCTTGGGGGGGAGAAGGGGGGGGGGGCACATCCAGACGCTGCACCGCTATTTTTCAGCGTGTCCAAAAGATTTCCCTCTCAAAGTGCAGTTCTGAGTCCCAAGTGTCTCCCGGGGACAGCAGGGGGGCTGGCTACTGGGCCCTGCGACCCCCACCCGCAGCCCCGCTGGGGATCCCCTGGGAGCCGGAGCCTCTCCCGCACCGGGAGTCCCACAGGTCGGGGTGTTCAGCGTGTCTCCCCCACCCCCCGTAGCCCAGGTGTGTGTGTGTCGTTCCCCCCGCCCCGGTCCCCGCTCTCCCCCTGCCCTCAGTGCCCGGTGCCTCCGGTCCCGGCCCCGCTCACCTTGAAGCCCGGCGGGCCCCGCGTGTCCCCGGAGCCGAGGCAGAGCAGGAGGATGCCCAGGAGGCAGCCGAGGGCGAGGAGCAGGAGGACGGCGGCGACCCGGCGGGCCATGGCGGGGCCGAAGCGGGGGCAGGTGAGCGGCTCCGCGGCGGCTGCGGCAACTCCCGCTGCTCCTCCTCCCCCGCCTCCTCCTCCTCCTCACCCGCCTCTCCCGGCTGAGTCACCGCCGCCCCGGCCCCCCCGGGCGGGACACCGGGCTCCCTCGGGCTGCGGGGGGTCGGCCCCAGGCTGCCCCGGGATCAGCCCCTTCTAGCCTCCCAGGGGCATCACCCTTGTCCTGGGAGCAGCCCCTTCTGCCCCCCCGGGCATGGTCTTTGACACAGGACTCAGTGCCATCCCTGCCCATCTCCCCCCCCCCCCCCCCCCGCCAGGCATCACCCTCACCCCGGAGTCAGGCTTCTCCTGCTGCTCCCCCCTCAGCCATCACCATTACCTGAGCCCCAACCTGTCCCTCATCCCTGGGCATAGCCTCTGCCCTCGGGATCAGGCCCATCTTCTCCTTGACCCAAGACTCGGCCCCATCCTGCCCCCCACAAAGCATCGCCCCTGCCCTGAGATGGGTTTGGTGGGAGGTGAGAATACCCTGGGTATCAGAAGAACTCTGAGAAAGTGTCTCACCTACCATGATTAACAACTACAAATGTATTACTGCTTTTAATCATTACAAGGAGTTTGTGACAGCCCTGAGAAGCCCAGATGTATATTGAGATTGTTTTTAATATGGTCACAAGTGAATAATGTAATGCGTTTCCACATAGAGCAATGAGCCAAGGAAGGTTGGGCCCCTGGCTCTGAGAAGGACATTTTGAGCTTGCTTACACAGAGGGATAAAACAGTGAACAAAATAATAAACAAGGAGATATCACCAAGGAGAGGAGGTTGAAGGAGGACGTGCCTTCCAGCCCAGCCGGGATGCAGGCTGAGGATCACACTTCAGCTCCTCACAGCCTGCCTCACTTTGTCACTTATTCTGAAGCAAGTCACTTTTCTTGCCACCCTCAGCTGCCCTGCACATAGCACGAGTTGCACCAGCACTGGGGTTTCTGCAGAGCTTCCTGCCATCGTGGTGGCATCCGGGTGCAGAAGTGCTTGAGGGGCCCAGCCTGTGCCTTGGGCTTGTGGTCTGGGGGCCCTTGGCACTGATGTGCTGCTGTGTCATGGAAGCTCTGCCGCTGGAGGTCCTGCCAGTTTTTGTCCCCCAGAGCAGTGACTGAAGCAGAGTCTGGGGAAGTGCCTGAATAGGGGCAGGGTGACCCTTTTGCGCGGCTGGTGCCCACCACCACAGCACAGGGCTTCTCCGCAGGACAGCTCTGCTCAACCTTTGAGTGTTTGCAGGGATGTCTACCTCTTCACTTCAACTCATTAAGCATTTAATCTCTGGAAAACACGTATCAATCAATCAATTTTATGTGAAAAAGACTCCCATTTGCTGCTGCTGCTAATACCGCAGGAGACCATAGTCTTGGCTCTAAGGATCAGCAGAGCATCATTTTTGCTGCCTTCCTGAATCACTGCTGACTTTAAAGCTCTTCTCAATTTTCCATGAGGAAATACCTGCCTGTTCCTGACTCTTCTTGCCACCCTCCTCACCCATCCAGTGTTTCTGAGGCACGCATCTGCAGGTGCAGCTGCAGCAGGAATTAACAGCAGCAGAAAGATCTCTGGATTACACTTAATCCTTTTCTCAATAGCTTCCAACCTCCTGATTGCCTTTTTGTCTGGGCAAACAGTGAGAAGAGGTCTTTGGGGACTGAAAAGGAACCACAAATCTCTTTTCTGAATGGTAGTGAGCAGAGATGGGGCTGGGAGAGGCCTGTGAGGGTAGGGATGGTTTTTCTTTGCTCCTCATCCATATTTTGCTCTCAGGGACTTTGGAGCAAGTCCCTTCCCGACAGGCAGTTACTCATATGGTGAGACCCTCCTGGGATTTGAGTGGAGATGTGGCTTCATACCTTGGCCTTGCACAGACTTGGCCCCATTGTTCCCAGATCGCCCATTGGTGACACAGAGCAGGGGATTTGCATCCTTTTCCGCTGCAAGAGGGGCTGTCCCTCCTTCCCTGCACAGGGTCATCCTCTGCCCAGCCCCAAGGGACAGGGAGGAGTTGAGCCAAGGCCCAAGGGAGCCTGTGCCCAGCCTTGTTTGATCACTTGTGTCCCAGGAGATGCAACCTCCAGCACAAACTGGGAAGCACCAAGAGCTGGGACATGCTGGGCTGGAAGTGCTTCCAGCCATTCAAGGGGAACAACTTCCCCACAGACCTGTGTATAGCCAGAGAAATATCCCAGTGACGGTGTGTTCAGGTAGAGAGCACCCCAACCCCACTGCCCTGGGCTCAGCTTGGCAGGCCCAGCAAAGGCCCTGTTTGCAGGAGGCACCATGAGTGAGGAGAGCAGGACAGGGCAGGGTGGCAGCACCTCTGCCTGCACCGTGGAGGCATCCCTGACCACTGACAGGGAGAGACCAGCCACGTCTCCCAATACCATGGTAAGGAGACTGTAGCTTCATTTGTCTGAGGAAACCAGGGACACATGGATGTCAGGAAGGGGAGGCTGACACAGATGCCACCTCTGTGGCAGGTTTTGAAGTAAGCTGAACGAGCATGTTCAATGCACAAACAGCTGCATGGAGAGCCAGCCCGGTGCAACCAGATTGTCCTGCTGCCCTGTCACCTCTGCCAACCTGCCACTCCTGCCACCCTGCTGCCCTACTGCCTCCCTGCACCCTGACACACTCCCTGTTGTTGTGTTGTGCAGCAAGGCAGGGGTGGAGCAAGAGCAATGCCAGGTTTTGGGGCCCTGTGCTCCGTGGGCTGTCCAGCACCTCTGGTATCCCACTGTCCTCATGCCCCTGGTGCCATGTCTGCTCTTCACTGCCTCATGTCCAGTTTTTCATCCACCAGTACCCCCAAGCCCATTTTGGCTTGAGGGATGGAGGGAAAGAGGCATGCAGTGAAATTTTAGGGGGCCTGCTTTGATATCAGGAGTGACAGAGACCCTCAGCATGACCCGACACTTACAGTAACCTGAAATAACCATATAATCAATCAGATGCAGGGCCATGATTTGCTGTGAGACAGCAGTAAGATCCCCACAATTTAATGCCAATTTTGCATGCTTACAGCCCGTATATGGGGTGGCACCTCCATTACGGGGCCAAGGCAGTGAAGGACCAGGCATACTTGTGAGATATGGCACCTTGATGGGGCCCAGAGGAGCAAGTGGATGTCGCAAGCAAAAGGGGTCCAGATCGGAAACCCCAACTGCCAACTGTGCTGGTGCCTTGACTCACCCCATACCTGGGTAAGCACTGAGAGCTTGCTCCCAGATAAAGCTGAATGAAAATGTGCCACCAGCACACCCAGAGCATCTGCAGGCTCTTGGCATAGAAACATAGGATGGTTTAGGTTGGAAGGAACCTTAAAGACTGTCAGTTCCAAACCCCCTGCCCTGGGTAGGGACACACTAGACCAGGTTGCTCCAAGCCCTCCTCACAGGAGAGGACCTCCAGTCCTTGGAGCATCTTTGTGGCCTCCTCTGGACCTGCTCCAACGGTCCATGTCTCTCCTGTGTTGAGGACCCAGAGATGGACGCATCACTGCATGTATTCCTTCATCACCCACCACCGATGTGGACACTGACTTCTGCTCAACAGCACAGGGGAGACAGGGATTTCCTCTCCCCACTCCAAGGAGAGGCTTCCCAGGAAAAATAGGTCCTGGTGGCAGTCACGTCCCAGATAGTCAACAAAGCGAGTCCCCACCCCAGGGCACTCACAGGCAAAATATTCACTGGGGACAAAGTGGCAGGTGGGGAACAAAGATGAGAAGGTGGGAAAGTATGTTACTCATCCAGCAGTGTAAGGATAACTGCTTTCTGGACAAAGGAGAGAGGTTTTTCTAATCCACCTTTCCAACAAAAGCATCTGACATGGGGCCACCTGGGCGAGGGCTGCCTGTGTTGAAGGAGTGATTAGTGGAGAAACTGGAACAAGAGCAGGGACTCGCTGGCTGGCCCTGGCAGGTGGTGTCTGGGCATGGAGGGGTTTGCTGGTTGTGGGGCTCAGGGCTTCTCAATGTCTTCATTAAACACGGACGAGCACATCTGGAAGCACTGGTGGGCGGCACTGCAGTTCCATATGTGTTTGGGAAATAACAGGAAGAACAGAATGAGCCTGGAGACACTACAACAGGCAGGGGTCCAATGGGAAGGATTACAGACAGGATTTCTTCTCCCCTCTGCAAGCTCCTCAGCCAACGACAAGTGCGGGGGAGATTCATCCAGAAGGACTCAATAATCTGGGAATTAGGATGAGCCACTGGTGTGGGCCAGCCATGAGCTATGCATAAGCAGTCCCATGATGCACTCAAGAGCTGATAGAGCAAAACACTGATCTCAGCCCTGATGGGAGCTCCAGAGCAGCCCCCGCCTGCTCCTGAGAGAGCATGGGAGAGCAGTAGGTGCCATGGTGACCCTGCAGAGAGTCTCAGGAATCTCATTGGAATGGGCTGCCCAGGGAAGTGGTTGAGGCACCATTCCTGGATGCGTTCAAAAGACGGGTTGACATAGTCCTTAGGAATATGGTTTAGTGATTTTTGTCGAGGTTAGGTTGATGGTTGGACTAGATGATCTTTAAGGTCCCTTCCAACTAGACAATTCTATGATTCTATAATTCAGGGCAAGGAATGGCAGCAAGAAGAGAGAGGGTCTGGTTGGAGACCAGCACAGTCCCCGTGGCAGCTAGCAGCACATTCGGAGTGGTGGGAGGCTACAAAGTTGTCCCCAGCAGGAGAACAGCCCCCATCTGCTTTATGGGCAGCTCTCAAGTGTGTGTGCGAACAAGGGAGGAGGTCAGGGACTCGCTCCCAGTCACGGACTGGGCTGAGACTGCTCTCAGGGCCACATGTTGTCATCCATGGGAGGGGGAGTCCCCCAGCCCTGCTCTTACTCCCAACCCTGATCCCAATCCCAATCTTGATACCAATCTCAATCCCAACCCACATCCCAATTACAATTCCAGTCCTGCCTGCGAGCAGCAGTGGATCCAGAGCCAGGTGGAGGAGGACTAACCTACTCCCAGTCCCCATGGCCACATACACCTCATCAAACTCTGCAGCTCTTGCTGGAGTCAGGACCTGGACTGACACAAACCTGGGGACTCAGCTGAGAAATCAGGTGTATTTTTGGAGACCTCAGGCCAGTGCAGGCCAGCCATCCCACAAGCCCAGAGCTGTCCATTCCCTGGTGACCTTCAAGCAGGCTGAATCCTGCACCAACCAAAGGACTTGGGCTTCCAGGCTTCCCAAACTGCTGATACTCTCTTCTCAGTGTGTTGTTGTGTTGCATGGAGGAGTCCCAAAATTGCTTGATGTACCAGAAAAACCTCTCAACAGCTTGCCCTCCTGGGTTGATGCGTCCTCCAGCCCAGCAGAGATGCCTCCCGCCACCGCCAGAAGGATGCTTGTGCACCAACCCACATCTCCACCTGCATGGTGTCACTGACATGGCCAGAGCCAGGCCAGGGCTGGCCTGGCCGGGGAGTGACCATCTGCTGGGAATAGCTGGGGATGCCCACACCAGCATCAAGCAAGGCCAAAGCACACAAAGGCAAGGTTGTTTGTTTTTTTTTTTTAAGTCTGTTGGGCAACAGGGCTGCAAATCCAACCCATGCTTCCAGGAGTAGGGTAAAAAATAAACAGGTGCAACCAACTAAAGTGTGCCTGAGCACAGCTCCTGCTGAGCCAGTGGCTTGGCATCTGCACCTAGTGGGTAGGAGCTCCCTGATGCACTCGAGCCTCAGCTTCGAGCCCAGAGCTTTTCCTCTTACAGGCACTGAAGTGCTCCAGGACTGGAAGGATCCCAGTGTATCCAAGGTTATAATCCCCATCCTGGCAAGGATGCTTGCCTGGAAGGAAGATCAAACCCAAGCACAAGTCTTGATTCTTGCCTTTCTTTCTAAAATATTTTCTCTTTCCTGTTTCCCAGGGCAGTGTCTGTGCGATGCCAGCCCAGGGGGGCTCTCACAGGCCAGGATCCGCTCCTGTTGCCCTGGCACCGAAGGAGCCCGGAAAGAGGCAGCTTCTTTGGAAAATCCCCACTGATTTCTACTGGCTGCCTCACCAGGAGCCCTCTGGTGACAGGGCAGAGGGCAGGGAGACGTCTGGCCACAGGGTTCTTGCACCTGGCAGGGCAGGTGTGGCAGCAAGGAGCCAGCGTAGGCTGGCAGGCACCCTGTGCCATTGACCCCATGGCTGTGGCATGGCACCTGGTGAGCTGCTTTCCCAAGTTCATGATATGGGGCTGTGGATCCTGACATGGGATCCTTCCCCCACGCTGTGGCCTCAGGGCAGAGGTGTGTGGCCATGCGGAACCCCGGGGCCATGGTCGCATCCCACCAGCTCCTGCAGCCACTGCAGGCTCACTTGTCCTTAGGGACAAGGGTGTGTGGGCAGGAGCACCATGCACAGACCCATGTGGGCAGCCTGGACCATGGGGCTGATCCCCGTCCTCAGCAGGAGGGAGGGAACAGTGGTGGGGACAGAACTGGTAGGATGGAGGAGTAAATTATATTCTGTTTGGAATATATTCTGTTTGTCACTGTTCTTAAAACTGGCCAATATTATTGAGGGCCTTCAATCATAAGCGAGAAACCACACTTTAAATTACCTCAGCCCCCCACCACAAGCACTAGCCCCAGGGCCAGTGCCAGTGAGCAGCCAGATGATGCGGAGGCTGAATCCTTGCCCCAAATCTCAGGACAGGAGGCTCACTGCAGTGGGTGGCCCACAGCGACCACCACATCCTCATGCAGAGCCACAGCAAGAACAGGCTCCCCTGCAGGAGGCTGAAACACTCAGACAATCCTTGCTGAACCCCTGCTGGAGCATCAGAGGGGCTCTGAGCAAGCAGGGGGATGTTGGGGGTGGCTGTGTGGGACTCTGCCAGAGCTGTGGCTCAGTTTCCTGAGGTCCAGGTGAGCAGGACCATGGGCTGCTGCAAATGTCCCCCGTGAGAAGGGCATAGAGGTCGTGGGGGTACCCATGGCCATGCCTCCTCCACCTGGGCCAGCTACATGTAATGCACCTCCACTTTTCCCCCAAACCCACACCACTTTCTTCCCAGAGGTGGTCCCTTGTTTCCCAATGCACATTTAACCAAGGGGATTTTGCCCCTTGAAGGTCCAAAAAGGACCTGTTTCTCCATTCCTGGTTATTGCATTGATGCACAAGAAGAATTCAAGTAACCCAGAGGGATGTGGCTTGTGTAGCATCTCTCCCTGTGCAGTGAATTTGGTTTTTTTTCTATCAGAAAAGCTTCTCCAAACTCTCTACAGTCAGTTTTGAGGACCATCATCCTGTGGAGGGTTCCCACCTGCAGAGGTATAATGCCATCCCTCGATGCTGTCATGCAGTGGAGAAGCTGTCCTGTTTCAGGGTTCCTTCAAACCTTTGACATCAGATTACACTTTCTGGATCCACGACCTTGCACTGGAAATTCAACCCAAGGGAAAGAGGGGGTGTGTCTCCTTTTCTTTGGCAGGACTTTAATACAAGCTAGTTTCCCAGTGCAGGCTGGGGCTCCCTGGTGGTCTCACCACAAGGTTGTGGACATCCAGCAGAGCTGTCCCACAGCATCCCATTCCTTCCCCACGCCATGGTCCTTCCGGGGAAATCTCTGCACCAGGGAGGCATCTCATTTGGCTCTGTCAGTCCCTTTTCCCACCATGACAGCAGCCCCAGCACAGCAGCTCAGAGCCCTGCACCTGTGGGTGCCCCCAGCCCAGCTTAGCAATCTCTAAATTTAAGCGTGTCAGTGCTGTTGTTTCTCACCCTAATAGCAGAGTTTTCTTTTGATGAATAGTAACTGTCTCTATGTAAAGGCACATGGCCCTGAGGATCACCCTCCAGCCAGCAGGCATGTTTTCAGTGCTTTTCATGTGCCAAAATACAACACAAAATCTCTGGAGAGATGTTTCCTCTGCTGGAGCACCAGGGCTTGTTCCAGCCCCAGCTGAATGTGACATGCTTTCTTTTCCCAGCCTTAGTCCAAATGGCATTTTCCCATCCTCTCCCCACCAAACTGGTGCAGCCAGATCCTCCCCTGCCTGGTGGGCTTCCAGCATGCAGCACCAGCCAGCTGACTGCTAGACAGCAAAAGGTGACTCAAAGCCACTTATGCTGATCCCAAGACTGGAAGAGCATCCTTTGT
Source organism: Scolopax mira (assembly GCA_004320125.1). NCBI lineage: Eukaryota > Metazoa > Chordata > Aves > Charadriiformes > Scolopacidae > Scolopax > Scolopax mira. Next base: position 93,923 of record BJBW01011457.1, read on the forward strand.
TCCAGGACAAGGATTTCCCACTGTCACACTGCTGACAGCTGAGAACCAACTGCACTGCCCAGTGGCACCAGGGCTCAGCTCTGAGTGACCTCAGCAAGTCATTTCTCACATGCTTCCAGGGCTCTGAGTCCTCAGTGGGGAAGGAAAGAGCACAGACCCCATCTCAAGGGGAACACTGGGGACGTCATGGACTGTTGTCATTCCTGCTTCAGGCCGTCACAGTCCCTGGCCACAGGGACCCATTGTGTCCAGCAGAGCAATGCCAGTGTGATGACACAAGTGTGGCAGACGATGGCACAGGCAGGAAAGATGGTAGCACTTGCAGGACAGGTGACAGTACATGCAGGACAGACGTCATTTCCCACAGCCCTGTCAGTGTGAAGTGTCTGGAACTGCCCGGGATGTGCCTGGCTGGCTGCAGGGACCTGTTTGCATGGATGGCAGCAAGAGGACCCGCTGCAGCATGAGGGCAGGAGAGCGGGTGCCACGACCCTCTAGCCAAGGCTCAGCTCAGTGTCCCTTCCTCTCCCGTATCGCTCCCAGCCCTTGGCAGCCACCCTGGGCTGCCTCCAGGCAGCAGACCTGCCTGCCCCAACTGCCCAGACCCTGCCCTGCAGACTCCCACCCCAAACCTGCCAACATCTGGCCACCAGGTCAAAGATCTCTCCCAGCTGCTGACAACTCCCACTTTGGGGAAACACCATTGGGAGTTTGCTTTCCTGGAGACACTCCCTCAGCATCCGCCTCCCAGCAACCATCCAGCATCCGGGATCATCTCCTTCTGGCAAACCCAGCGTTCCCCAGGGCTGTCAGGGAGCGGGGACCAGCTGCATGAAGCCTCCATGAACTCATCAGCTACTGAGATCAGGCTGTTCAACTGATCTTTGCCCAGGCCAGGGAATTAGTCAGCTTTAATCAATTTATTAAATCCACTTGTCTTGATATTTAACCTTCCTGCACCACCACCACCTGGGACCTTCCATATGAACCCTCCTGCTGAATTCCCAGTGCACCTCTGGCTCCCCCATCTCTCTTTAGTTTTTTTTTCTCAAATAACTCAAAACTCAAAAATGGGAGTTAGGCAATCCTAAATCCTGAAATTTTTAAAAAAATACAAACCAAACAAAAACAGAAAGAAAAAGGTTGGTGATCTGCAGAGATTTTCACAGTTACACTTGTCAGTTTGTGAATGTAACTGCAAAACTGGACTTTTATTTGTCTTTGAGGAAGAATTGGAGCTTCTGAGCTCATCGTGAGATGCCACCAGCTGCAATTTGAGAAAGTCATGTGCTGTAAAGCTCTCAAAAAGCCCTTGAGAGCCACTTTCATTTCCTCTTCCTCCACATGCTACAAAACAGTATGATTTATGTGCAGCTGGATGCTCCTGAGGATGCATAGTGATCTCTCCAGCTGCAGATGCACCTTCAAATTCAGCCCAGTGCTGCAGGTTACCTGTTCCTGCACCAAAACAGAGACATCTCTGTGGATCTTCTTCAGGCCCCCCGAGGAAGATTGCTGGTTTGCTGCAAACCTCTGAAAATTGAGAAGAGACTTGTTCAGCATGAAGCAGGTGAGGGGCTGCTCCACGTCCCCTGCCCAGCCTCCACGGTGCAGCATCTCCCTCGGCTCTGGGAGCACCTCAGCTGGCCGCAGGGTCTCAGCCTCAACCTGGGGAGGTCCACCCTCCCTCCTTTGCCAGCATGGGCAAAATATCTAGAATAAACATGGTCCTGTGAAGAATGTTACATGCAGCAGGGCAGAAGAGCAAGCAGGACTCCCCCTGGGGCAGCACCAGTTCAACACACATCCCTGAGGCTGAAGGAGATTGCAGAGGTGATGGAACCAGAGGAGATGGATAATAGCTGGGTCCTGGGATGATTTCTGAGGCCTTCAAGGCTGTTAACGTTTTGCTCAGAGCCATCACCCTGCCCTTTTAAGATACTTTGTTGCTTTGTAACTGGGACAAAAGGAAAACAAAAACCCATTTCGTTTGTGGGAAGCTGGCAGTGTGAACTCCAGGCGACCCTCTGTGACCACAGAGATGTGTCCGTGCCTGAGACAGGCATGGGAAGGGTGCTTGTCCCACCTTCAGGTTCATTCCTGCTCTCAGGTTTCAGCAGGTGACTTGGATGAAAGTACCGAGTGCAAGTTTTCCAGCCTCAGCTGGATTTTGCTTTTTTGTGGGGTGGAAGAGCCATCATCACTTCCCATGCTGCTGAGGGGGGATGCGGGGAGACACTGCCCTGCCGTTGGGAAAATCTCTCTTTACTGTATGATTTTTTTCAGCCTGAAGTCCCCAGGCAGGGCTCAAGTTAAACTCTTAGAGCAGAAAAATAACATTTTGCATGAGTGTGAAATTTGGCAGAGTCCAGAGGTGCGGACAGCTTGCCAGAGGCATGCTCGGCAGCCTGCAGCCTCTTCTCTCTTTTCCAAGGAGCAGCCGGCGAGGTCCAGCTCCCAAAACACGCCCTGTGCTGAGTGTCAGAGGAGCTGCCCAGGCTGATGAGTCCTGAGGAGAGCCAAAACCAGCCCAGGCATGTGGGAAGCTGCTGTCAGGACAAATATGATCCTGTCTGGTATGCATCAACCAGATGGGATCTGGGCAGAGGCTGGTGTGGGTGAGTGGCCTCATCCTGCTCCCAGCACATCCCTGCTCTGCTCCAGCCTGGTCCTCCCTCCTGCCAGGGGATGTCATGTCCTTTGGACTGTATTGGGTTTACATGACAAGGTTTCAGTACTGGGCAGCTGCAGAGGTGGCTTCTGTGAGAAGACAACAGGAGCAAGCCACATGTTGGACCCAGCCACCTCCAGATGGCTCCAAAATGGACCCACCACTACCCAAAGTTGAGCCCATCAGCAAAGATGGGGATTTCTCTGTGATAATGTATTTAAGAAAGGGTAAAAAAATTCTGCACAGCAGCTGTGAGAGAGGAGTGGGAATATGTGAGAGGAGCAATTGAAGAAGAAGAAGAGTGTTACCAAAGCATATCCTTGAAATGTTACTAGCAACTGATGTGGAAAGGCCTTATTGTGTATTCTCAGAAATAATGAGGATTCTATCCTCGAATTTATTGAGTGTGAGCTCATGAAAAGAACTCTTAATCAAGGGAGGTGAGCGTTGTATCATTCTCAAGGAAGCACATCGAGCATAAGGTCCCTGAGGAGGGTACTAATCTACACATTTTGAGATATTTAGCCAACTTGGCAGGAAAGTGAAAATTCTAGTGTCCTAAACAGAATTACCTTCATTATAATACTAAAAATCAGGCCCATAGGTCAAGAAGACCCTTGCCCAGATGAAGACCTTTCCCTTGAGCATTTGTGGTAGTTATAACTTGATGGTATAATTGTACGTAAACTACTAACCATTCAAATATGGGTAGGAAATACTAATATTATAATGATGTTGTAAAATGTGTATAAAAATTGCACAGAGAGCTCTGATGGGTGTGCATGACAGGAAGAGAAATCACCCCTGCACCCAGCGCTGTAAATAAACTAATGTTGGCTTTCTGAACTACAGACCTAGTTTGGAGAGTGATAGTTTTGTTACAGATTTTGGTTAACAAAAGGAGTTGCTCCAGTCACTGGAGCAGATTGACCAGAAGACCATGGTGAAGACCACCCATTGTCAGCCAGTCTCTCCACCTGCAGCCCATGGAGGTCCACGGTGGAGCAGATGTTCATCTGCAGCCCATGGAGGACACCACACCTCTGCCTTCCCTCAGCAGGAGCCTGCTCAGCCTTGAGGACTGGTTTGACAGCAAAATTGCTGCCAGGACCCTGCCCAGAGGCCACCACATCCTGCCCCCCACTTGTCAGATAGCAAGGCTTGCATGTGCCTTGAGAAATGATTCAGCTTCCCTTTCCAACATTGCACATGTGCCCCTTTTGGAAGCAAGCCCTGGGATTGGCACTTTCAGTTCTCCTGTGGTCATGTGGGACCAACCACAGCAGGATTTCACGGATTTGACAGAGTTGGAAGGAACCTCTAGAGATCATCCAGTCCAACCCCCTTGCCAAAGCAGGGCTGCCCAGAGCACATCACTCAGGAGCATCCAGGCGGGGCTTGAAGATCTCCAGAGAAGGGGACTCCACACCCTCCCTGGGCAGCCTCTGCCAGGGCTCTGACACCCTCACCCAAAAGAGGTTCTTCCTCATATTGGAGTGGAACTTCCCATGTTCCAGCTT
>BJBW01011458.1:0-71207 GCA_004320125.1 Scolopax mira
CAAGGCTTCGCTCAGCACTCCAGCCTCGCCAACTTGCTCAGCTGGAACGTGGTCACGAGCTGGCTGGCTGGGGCTCGGTGGCTGCCTATAAGCAGCGAGGGGCACCGGGTCACAATCCCTCCCTAGCTGACTTCACAGCCCATCTGTCAGTGACATCACTTGTCACAGCTTGCCCCAGCAGCCCCACAGCCACAGCCACAGCAAAGGCATCTGTAGTTACTGCAGTGGCACTTCCCACTCCATCCATCCATCCATGCATCCATCTCTTGCCGTGTGCTCGGCATCGGTGCTTCATGGCAGCCACCGAGGCCTTGGTGGTGTCTTTGCAGGGCCCTGACATGACACTGGCTGTGGGAGTCATCTCCCGGCACATGCGGCAAGAGGGTTCATTGGGTAGCCCCTCGTGCCTCCCTGGGAGGCTGCGGGACAAAGTCTCACAAGCTCTCCCCCCACCCCAACACTGCTGGCCAGCCCTCTGGGCTCCCCTGATTCCTCCTGTGACGGGGGAGGTGAAGATGTGGCACAGGCAGGAGATAGCTCGCTCTTGTGGGTTTTCTCCCATCTTTCTTTCCTAGCCAGGGGGCACAAGGGTGATCCCCTCCTCTCAGTGCCTGTCAGGCCTCCCCTGGGCACTGCATCCCATTTGGGGTCCCTCTGTTGCTTGCCTGCTTTTCCCGGTTGAGGAAACTTAAGGGAAAAAATGGAAAACATTGTCATATTGATTTACAATAAAAGTACAGAGAATGTGGGATAGGTATTATACAGCTTATTTTTTTGCCATTGTAGACCTAAATGAATCAGTTTCATCATACAGGTGGTTAAGAGGCCGGAGCATTGCGAGTCCAAGCTGAATAACCAGAGCATACAGAGGGGCAAAGGCAAGGCTAGGGAAGTTGAGGGCCCTCTCCAGAAGGAAGCGGGAGAGCTGGCCACCCAGGATATGGATAAGGCTGAGCTACTGACCCACTTCTTTGCCTGAGTCTTGAACCCTGGAAAGAGATCAAACCGCGCTGCCCAAGTCACAGAAAGCAAAAACGGGGGCTCCGCAAATGAAGACCTGCGCACAGTACGAGAAGATCAGGTTTGAGACCTCTTAAGGAACCCGAAGGTGCCTAAGTCCATGGAACCTGATGAAATCCATCCACAGGTCCTGAGAGAGCTGGAGGATGAAGTTGCTAAGCAGCTTTCCATCCTATGTGAGAAATCGTAGCAGTCTGACGAAGTTCCCGCAGACTGGAGAAAGGGGAACATAACCCTGATATTCAAAAAAGGGAAAAAAGAAGACCCAGGGAACTGCAAGCTAGTCAGTCTCACCTCTGTGCCTGGCAAAATTATGGAGCAGATCCTCCCAGAATTTCTGCTAAGGCACATGGAAATTAAGGAGGTGATTGGAGACAGCCAGCATGGCTTCACCAAGGGCAAATCGTGCCTGACAAACTTGGTGGCCTTTTATGCTACTGCCACACACCTGGTGGACAAGGGCAGAGCAACAGATGGCCTTGTTTGACACTGTCCCGCACGACATCCTGCTCTCCAAATTGGAAAGTCATGGATTCGATGGATGGACCACTCGGTGGGTAAGGAGCTGGCTGATGGCCGCACTCAAAGGGTTGTGCTCAATGGCTCCATGTCCAATTGGTGGCCAGAGATGAGTGGTGTTCCTTAGGGGTCCATACTGGGACCAGTGCTGTTCACCATCTTTGTTGGAGTGACTGTTGGACAGTGAGGTAGAGTGCAGCCTCAGCAAGTTTGCCGAGGACGCCAAACTCGGTGGTGTGGTCGACACGCTGGAGGGAGTGGACGCCATCTGGAGGGACCTGGACAGGCTTGAGAGGTGGGCTCGTGCAAATTGCATGAATTTTAACCAAGCCAAGTGCAGGGTCCTGCACCTGGTACGTGTCAATCCCAGACACAAACACCGGTTGGGCGGAGAATGGCTAGAAAGCAAAAATCCTTTTTTGAATCTAGTCTGAAAAGATATGAGTAAATGAACTGTGCCTGCCTTGCCAACTGTCACCATTGTGGCCTATGCATATAGCCTTGATAAATGCAAGTTGCCTTCTCTAACACGAAAGACAGAGAACACAGGAGCATTCGCTAGTGTACAGCATAAGTATCTGTCAGGGAAAAGGGAAAGGGACAGGGAAAGGGAAAGGGAAAGGGAAAGGGAAAGGGAAAGGGAAAGGGAAAGGGAAAGGGAAAGGGAAAGGGAAAGGGAAAGGGAGCATCTCTGTAAGGGATCTGAGGCTGGCCCTAAGTGCAAACAAAGCTCAGATTCTTAAGCTGCTCCCTTGAATTGTTTGTCTCCTTCCTTCCTTCCTGAAGTAAATATTGATTTTCCCGTTACGTCTGCTCTCAGTGGGAAACACCACGTGAAGTAATGCAACTTCAGACTACAGAACTCTGGTCCATTTGCTTTTCACATGTTTTCCAAGAGTTAACAGGGTATCCTCCTGTTTCTGGATGCAAAGCTGCTTACAACAGTTCGTACAAAAGCCGTATGTGCTTTATTGACAAGTAATAAGTTCACTTTTTCAGAAGATACCTCCCATGAACTATTGGTATTACTGAAGAGACTCTGTGTTAATAAGCATAGAGTGAAGAATAGAGCAGGAGAGTGGTGATGGATAGGGATCTGAGAAACATTGGAAGCAACCTTTCCTGTCATAATAGCAGCAGATCTGGACTCTAGAATATATCAAGCTAAAAATAAGATGATGAAGATCGTATGGTATATGACAGAGGTCTATAAAATCCACTCAGTGAATCCAGTTTATTTCTATGTGACGGTAGAGCACATAAAATGAAACCCACATGTGTTAAGACTCCAATACAGAGAAAAAATGCTTTAAAAATAGCACACATTTAAGCTGTGAACCATCATGCTGCAGTATATTGCTGATGACAACAGACTTCACAGGTATAAAAAGGGGATAATGAAATTAATAGGAGAAAAATCTTTTAAGGAGTATTGAACACAGATAAACTACTTCTGGCCCAGGGGGTCCCTGAATTACAATGTCACAGTCCAGCTGTTCTGAGATGTAACATGCCATGGTCTTCCTATTTTGTATTCTTCCTCTGGCACCTACTACTGACCACAAGACAGAAAATAGTAGGGCTAAATTATATATCCCTTTTTCATCCTTATGAAACACTTAAAAATCATATCACTTGGACCAGGTTGGAAATTCCTCAGTCTTTGTGAAGAAAATCTGTCAGCATCCTCAGATCATGAATAATAATACTTGCCACCTAATTGCTGTGAATGGCTTGTTTGTTTTCCTGCCAAAAACTTGTCAAGGTGAATCTTTATGCATGGGGAATACAGTCTGCAGTGAGATTTTGAAATAAATCTAGTTCAGATGAGAAGACCCAAACTAATAACAAAGGATGGATATAGCTGAAGAATACTTTTATCAGCAAATAGCATATTTTATGCCATCTTCTAAGAAGAAAAACAACATTGCATGATCTTTACTTTCCAGCCAGCCTAGACAAGTAGTTTTCTTATCTATAATGTTACGTTTTCTGGTTAGATTGATTTTTCAGGTTATTTGTCTCAGTATATACATTTTAAAACATGTATGAAATATATCTCGATATCCATGCCAGCAGACTCAATTGTTCAGAAAAGTCTTTGATAAGATCCAGCATGTTGCAATATTCAGCTGAAAAATATTTGGGTTTCTTTATTTGTGGGTATATTTTTTCTGCCTTTATATTTCTTTATACTGCACTTGTGGAAGTATACTATAAAGATAAGAACCTGATCTGAGCATTGGGAATTCAGCTAGAGAAAACTGGCTAGTTCTATTTTTCTCCTTCAAATCCTTACTAATTTAGTCCTTTGGAAGTAATTGACTTGCCTGACATGCATCCACCTGCACTGAAAAAAATCACAGCTACTTGAAGACACAGATTCTTGTAGTCAGCTTCACATACTGCAATTAATTTGCCCACAGGGCCATATGTGTATCTTACTGTTGAGTGTGTGACTCTGAAACCCACAACTGCAAATCACATTTTAATTTCAACTGTACTGTCTTCAATATAACTGCTTAAACCCAACATTTAATAAATTAAACAGAAACCTTGAAAGCCTTGAATGGAAATACAGGACTTTCTTACTTGAATGGATCAGATTTTCAAAAAAGACATCCCAGACATATGGCAGATTTCCAAGTCAAAACCAAGAAGTCTCTTTTCAATTCAGAAGATATTTTTTTAACATGTGGTATCTGATGACCTAGTAGTCATCAGATAGTAGAAAGCTATTTTTCTCCAAAATCTATTTGTATAAACGCAGATCTTGTAGAAAGAATCACCACAGCAGAGGACTGTGTGATGGATTAATATGCCTGGAAGCTCATGTCAACTGTGTACAAAAGGACAACTGTTTCAGCATGAAAAGGGCATCAACAGCAAGCAGACAGAGGAAGGACCAGACTGCTTTCTCAGTCTCTTTGCCTGAGGGTTGGCAGCATAGCTTACTGCTGCACCTTCAGTCGCACCACTGGGGAATCACAGCCACAGAGTGCAAAAAGGCATCTTCAGGGGGTGTCATGTCTATGTCCAATTAAAGGCAGATGTATGTCACTGACTTATTGACAATGTTAATAAAAAGTAGGCTTTCTTTTCAGTATATCAGGCTAGAAAAAAATATTTTCTCAGAATCCTTCTGATTTTTCAGATGGCAACAGCATCAACAGGTTAAATACAATAGCAATCACTGTCCATAATGGAAAATTAATCATCTGACAGTATGGTAGCACCTCTTCACCTCAAAGCAGTGGTGAGATGCTTACACTAAGGTGAGATGATGCTTATTGCCTCTGGTGTTGACCTGGAGCCAGTTTATTCACTGCCATGTGTCACATTGTGCAACTGAGATGCCTGGGTATTAGGTACTCATTCCAAAGCTCACCCTGTTCTAGCAATTAGTATGCTTGTGCACATGCATGTGCACTACCTGAATAGATGAATGGATGGATGTACAGAAATAGGTATTAAAAACAATAAATGCTGAAGTTCAAAGAAGAGCTTTGTAAGGACAGGAAGTTAAACTAAGTTGCCTATTTTTTCTTAGTTACTGTCTTATTTCCAAAACCTAGTTAGGGTTGTCAGAGTGTTTCAGTAATAATGCTTGCTACTATGAAATGGTATTCAAAAGAGGAAACAAGTCACAATCTTACAGCTGAATGTCATCATCCCCTGATAAAGTTAAAATCATTGCATTTGAAAACATCAGCGGTTGATCTGTGTTACATCACTGGTAAGGGTTTTTACATCTGCTACAAGGAGTTAGCTCAGCAGATAAGAAATAGGTATTTTTTCAGTGACGTGTGAGTGTTCCAGGGAGAAGATTTTTGGTTAACTCACATCAGCAATCATGTTCTTTGATAAATTATTTCTTAGGCTCAGTAAATGAAATACTGAAGTATTAGGGAATATATGTTGTCTTGAGTCAGATTCTGCTCTCCAGTAATGGTGGTGGCCATGGTGATGAGCTTTTTTAGATAGCTAAAAAACTGTTCATGATAGATGCAAGTAATATTACAAGTTTTAAACGGTAAGAGCAGTCAAAGTCTTGAACAATTTTCAATAAGAGTACTCAAGAGCAAAATTAAGAATGACAAAGAATAAGATTAAGAAAGACAAACAAACCAAAACCAAGTCCCAGCTATTGTTTGAGCTGGTCTGTTTATTGATACCAAAACTTGGAATTATATTCTTGGAAAAACAGTCAAATGGATTTTGCAGTAAAGGGGAATCTGAGTTCCCATCAGCAGCCATATTCAGATTTATGAGACTGATGGATACCTCAGAGCCTTTTACTGTATAGTGCTAAAGCATGCCATGGTTTTTGTTGCAAAGCCTGGAAACAGGCACAACCTTAGCAGAAGTGTCAGGCTTCCTCCTGTGACAACCAGGTCGTTCTGCGGAGGCCCATGAGTGAGAACTCTTAAGACCAAAAGTCTTGTTCCAAAAAAATCTGAAAATTCAGAGGACCTTGGTTAGGGACTCCTGGGTTGGCAGGCTGTGCACCTCACACACACACCTGGTACTGTGAAATCTATGCTCTTGTCTGTCTGCTCCAAAGTACATGTGTAATTCTTTACTCTGAAGCAGTGCTTACTACTGGGAATTTTTTCCCATTTGGTACTGAAATAACCATAAAAAGTGAACAATCCCTAAATGCTGCACTTTGGCAAATTCTAATTATAATCAAACAGCATCTACTCCACTGAATCTTAAAACCTAAACCACGTACAATCTGCCAGCTTTGGCCAAAACAAACACTACCAAGGACCATCTGTGCTGTGTTCTTCTAAACAATAAAAAAATCTATCAATGTTAGAGTGAAAAAATATTGTGAAAAGTTCTTTTTTTTTTAAATGTTTTTTTTTTGTAGGGACAAAAATATTTAATTTAAATACATTAATCTAGTTTATCAATCAGCATTACTATTTCTAGATTATCCACCTGAATCTAATTCATAAGTAGAAAACTTGCTAAAATGCACATACAAAGAGGCCTAGAAAGCTTCCTCTGTGATCCAGAACAGAACAAATTTAATTTAGTACTTGAAAATTATCATAAAAGTAGAATCATGATCTTCCACCCATCTGTGTCCTTCGTATCACAATGGAGAACACAAATAGTCAACCAATTTTTCTCTTTTGGCAAGCAGCAACACATGAGTATTCAATTACAATAAGCAAAATTACTATTATTCTTTTTTTAATTAACAAAATAATCATATTATCCCATAGAGGTTATAAAAAAGCTCACTCTAAATACCATCCCCTACCGAACATACTTTATAGCATTCTTCATCTACAACCTCAAAATTAGATTCAATGTGAGTCCCTATTATACTGATGACAATTTTGAATGAGCTTTCCTTTAAAAATCTCAACCATGTTGATACTCTGTTCATTTAAAATTGGCATGAGAGTCACATGCCAATATTGTTTCATTTTAGAGAGAAAAGAATTGAGATAGCATAACAGTGATGGTCAACTTCAACACAGAAAATTTTATTGTGATACGAGAAACTGTTACATTGCAGAAAAAGATCAGAGGTCTGTCTTATTGATCCATTTAAAAATAGATTTCTGGTGATTTCCCCTGAAAGGCAGCATTGCTGTCCCAGTCCAAGTGTCTGATCAGCAGATTATGCTTGTGTCCTGTCCCTTACCTCAGGAATGCAGGAACAGCACAGAAGATGCTCAGAGTCAAGGCCAGTCACCTCTCCTCTTAAGGAAGAATCACCAGAAGATGCCTGATTTGTCTTATTTTGGCAGAAGGGTAATGGTTTCTAATAAATACATACTTTTCAGGGTATTTTTTAAAAGAATACACACACTAACTTGTAGACACAGTTCTTCATACCTGCATACAGAAATGTTTGCAGTGTCACTGAGTAAAATTGAGATTCTCCATTTTCCATGTACGATTTCTATACAGATCACATTGATGTCTCTGTAATGTCTCAGATTTAAAATATTTTTTAGTCACAGATTAGTTAAGGATGAAAACATCTTTTTTACATTTATTAAGTTGTGCAGAAAAAAAAAATATATCCAAATGTTTCCTAATTTGAAATGTTACAAGATTTAAAAAAAAATAATCAACCTAATTCACATTTATCTTTGCTACACTGGAAGTTGCCTTTTGCAGAAATTAACAAAATATGGAAATCATTTTGGCGTTGCACATTGCATTCCCCCCCTTCTCATTGCCTCCATGTTGTTTGGATGCCTGATGCTCCTCCTTCACACTTTACCAGGCAAAAATGTATCTTCTGTAAAGCTACTTCATTCCACCTTGCAGCTCAGTGTTCAGTTAAAGAAAATAGAATCCTTCAGCAAGCCCACAAAAATGAAAAATGGAGATACAAACAATAGCTTCAATATGGCATTACACAGGAATGATAATACAGTATTATGTTTCCACTGAGTGAGAAACCAGAAATATTTAGGTCAGCTCCATATATGCAAAACTTCTATTTGGGTCAGTCTTACTGCAAGCATAAATAATGGAACTAATTAAAAACAAACTAACAGGTCAGCAATAGCTACGCGTGGTCATTGCTGTTGAAGCAAGAGGAGTCTTGGCCAAGCCCTATTTCCATCCCTGTTATTTAAGGAATAGCTGTTTCCGTATTTGAAGTGAGGTACAGCACAAACACCAGGGCTGAGGGAGAGAAGTAGCTGAGGAGCTGCACAATGTGCCTGGGGGATCCTCCTCTGTGACCCCAGTGACACTGCTCTTCCATTCCCTTCTCTTGGATTTCTCCTTTTCCACCTGCCTCTTCCCAGCAGTGATCCGTCCCAGTAGACCCAGATGCTGCAGGAAATGAACTTTTTGAGTTGAGAGGCGGTTGCAATGTGGTATCTTTTATGTTGTCTTTGCACAACTTTTTGCAATGTAAAGAGACAGCAGCTGGCTGGAAGACCTCCTTCCATACATTTGTTTTAGCAACTTTATAGGCATTTTCTCATTGCAAAACATATGGTTAGGGACCTGTTTTCATGCTGCTGGTGTAGGGTTAAAACTACTAGGGGCAATTTAGAAAGTCATTTCAAATGCAGTGTTCCTCTTTCCTCCAAAGCCCACAGTGTAAACAAAGTGATACTATACTTTATGACTGAGAAATGTTGAATACTCTCCCTGGAGATTTATAATATAATTAAATTATGTTAAACTACAGGTATTAATAAGACCTTTAAAGGCTAAAAATTACTTCATTTTTTATTTATTTTTATTTGTCTGCCACAGAAGATCAGGAAATGCAAAAGAAAACTAATCTTCTTCCTCTCACTGTTTACCTGAATGTTTTCAAGTGGGTGTATTACAATTTAGTAATTTCTTGGAGTAACAGAAACTACTTATAAGTTAGCCAGGCTTCAGTTGAATAAATAGATTCTGATAGTAGTGAGTAACATCTTTATTCATTATGATGAAGCGAGATTTGGCAAAACTTCCTGTGCTTTACTATGTGTAAATTTATATACTGTAGCTAAAATTCACTTCACCACTTTATATTCCTCTTATGTTTTTATTGAAAACCATTTACCTGAAATACCATCACTAAACAGATGATAGAGAAGGGAGTTATTTAATAGACTAAGTGAACACACGCTTTCTCTGTGACTTTCTGTGAGACAACACTCCCTGTTTAGCCATACAGTTTGAGAGGTATTCTGAAAAAAAAAAAAAAACATTTTCTTGTACTGTATTTGGCTCAAATCATTGTCAAAAAAGACTTAATTTAAAATGATATGAAGCAAAACTAAAAATGTCGATGTAGATGAATAGGACAATGTAAATTGAATATATCTTTGCGTGTGAAAAGGGAATTACTATTCTGTACTATTTAGAAAAAATCTCTCAAAATTAAAAATTTGTAATTTTTACTGGTAATTTGTAGATTTTATTGTATCTCCCAGCCTGCACATTTTTTCCATTGACATAATGGGTTTGCCAAAGCTTGATTTGTCCCATTTCCAAAAGCTGGAGGACAACGTTCTCAGCAGTATTTGGGTTCCAGTGCTAAACAGTACATATCTGACATTTCAAGTTGCTCTCCACTTACCCTCCCCCACTCAGAATACAACTTTGAGTTCCTCTTGGGGTATGCACAGGGAAGATTAGATCACTTAGGGAATGTCACAATGGCAATTCAATAGAAGAATGAAACCTGGGACTGTCCTTCTTAAAAGCACCAGTAAAAATGTAGGCTGACTATGGCAAAAACTGGGAAGGGGAGGAAGAAAGACCATTTTTCCATTTGGTATTCAAGGTCACAGTTCCCAATATTCAGTGTTTAAATCATCTCCTTGATTAGGCTATTGCCTGTTGTTCTGTGTGTGTTTTCCTCCTAAAAATTTCCCTTCTTTCCAATTGACTGATTTTTGTCACATAAGAAACTTTCATATGCAACTTTGAATACAAACAACTAGGAAGTGGGCACCAAATTTTCACTTTGGAAAAATAAACACATCATTATCAGAAAACAGGTATTGCTAAACTATGAGTTTTAACCTGGAAACTGAAAGGTCTTAGAAAGTGCTATAGTCACTTTTTAGGCTTCATAGCCACACTGTTCCTCTTCTTCGTTTTGTTACGTGTGCTCAAACAGTGATGTTTCTGTATGTATAAAAAATAATTCTATTCTATTTGGACTGAAGGTTTGCCTAAATATTTGTCTTGGTTCTTCCAAGATGCATGAAAAATTGATCTTCTGAGTATAAAATAAACCATGTTTCCTGCAGGTCACACAAACTACTTATTAACAACTTTAAAATCACACTAAGTTTGCACCAAGTCATGTTCTAATTAAGTCTCAACAACATATGTAAAGTTTTAAAAGGTACACTTATTTGATGTTTAGATACAATATGTTCCAGAAGAGTCTTCCAAGCTTGCTTACTAAGGGAGTAAAAAAATGTGCTCAGTGTATTTTTAGTACTCTTATGCTTCAGACTATTATTTTGAAATGAGGATTCCTTTTCATTTGAAAAAAAAAAAAAAAAAAATTAATTTAATGCTGCACCAGAAATATGTTGCAGAAAAAAATGCATATATTTGGAGACTCAACCACAGAAGCCCCAACCTAAATGAATTAGAGCTGAAGCTAGAAGAAAGACAAACAAAGAAATAAACAATCTTACCTTATGAAATTTTAATGCTAATTATGATCTTCTAAAAGGTACCAACCCAGAAATTGTGGAATTGAGAGCATTTGCTAGATTTTATTCACACTGAGGTCAAAGAAAGGGCTTATGCTAACTTCAGTAGGCTTTATAGTAAGCCCTATCTCCCAGAACATGTAATATCATAGCAATATCAGTGGAAAAAGGGAAAGTGGAATTTGGAAATAGAGGCAAGCAGCTGTAATGAACACTGATGTTTTTACTTCGGTTTCTAAAAGCAGCTCTAAATATTGCTATCTTTAAAATGAGAAGGGAGAATTAATCCCTGCTCTCTCTAGGCCCATTAAAATGATGCACATATAAACCAAATACAGATATTACCTGTATGGTTGCTTAATGCAGGAACAGACAAATCCTTCTAATAAATATGACTTTATTTTTGTTTTTTATTTATTTTATAAACTTTACCATTTGTGTAAGTCTTGAAGTTAACCGAAGATAAAACAAAAAAATAAGACAGAATGTAGTGTATGTTATTTCTTCAACACTTCTCAGCTGTAACATTGCATTCTCAGTAACACAATAATCATATACCTTATATGTTTTCTGCTGAGAAATAGGAAAAGCTTTCTTGAATATGAGTATTGAAGCAGTCTTTTTTACTCATTTATTTTTTTAACGTAATGTTTTTAGAAAAGATGCACTGGGTGTAATTAAGCAATTGTTATCAAAATGTCTAAAAGTGATGTAGCTTTAAAGTCCTTCAAATTTTAGGTAATTTCTAGTCTTTTTTCTTTCTTTAGTCTCAACATTTGCTTGTAAAGGCACATAGACTGAAATTCTGAATTTACTGAAGTATTCTGCACATTGCAGAAGCTAAGCATGACTCAGTTGATAGTTTTACTTCTCAGCTGTCTTCAGTATCAACAACTTTAGCAGAGAGTTGAAAAAGCATTATTGAATCTATTTTTCATTTCATCAAGTTGTGTCTTCACACAGCAACATAATTTGTACCTATAATCTGCACACGACAGTGTGAATCTTGTGTCAGGTTAATATAACACTGTGTAGAAGTTTGTTCAATTTTTATTATGACTGGTAAAATATTTACCTAAGAATTCTCCTCTCTTTTCTTTTGCTTTTTCTCCCTTTTCCCAAGAAAAAGTGATCTTTTCCTCAAAATATTTTTTTCTTTTATCCTATCCTTTATATTCAATTAAAATGTGAATAATTTTCAGAAGGATATTATGAACATGTTTCCAAACAATTTTCCAAGTCCTGTATATTTTTCTCTTCCATGTTCTCATGAATATCTGATGCATCCTGACATTTTGAGAAAGTCCATATTTTTCTTTAACACTTTGCCTACCTTCTGGTAGTTATTTTTTTAACTGTATTCCACTCCCTCTCTGAAGATTTTCACTGATACCATTACACATTGGAATTTTCTAAAGATTTTATACTGTTAATTTTTTCAAGCTTGGGCTGTCTCTTGGAGAATTTAGAGACACTATCCCATCCTTGCAGTGCCTGGATGCATCTCTGCATCCTTTTGCAGAATCAGGGTCAATACTGTCAGCAGAAGCAAAGACTTTGTAATGGCATGGGGGTGTAGGCCATCTCTGCATAGGATCAGCATTTAGGAGGCCCTAGAAGAGAGGTGACAAGGGGCCACTCCATTGATAAATTCTGGTATGTGACAGAGGCACCAGATGGCACATTTCTTTAAGAAAAATCAACAATGATTATAATTTTCCTGTTAGGATTATCAGTAGGGTTGGTGTAAATACCTAAGTCTGACAGAGGGCCAAATAAAACCACAGAGTTGGATTGGATGGAAATGTCAGGCATTTGAGGTGGCTAAAGATGAGACTAGGAGAGCAGCAGGCAAATATCCACACATTTAACAAATGGCAGGAACACAGTGGGGAGTAAGAACAATGTGGGTAAAATGAGATTTTCACTGTGTCTAAAAAGCCTTAAGGTCAGCAGGAAAGTTATCCACAGGTACATGTATAGGTGAATGCAAAATCTTTCACTCCAGTGTCTTTGAACATTTTTTTCCACCAAAGGGATTTTCTAATTAAACAGTAACACTAAGTTTGTTACTTAAAAGAGCTTTAATAAGAAAAAGGGTTATTAAGCTTAAAGGCCTTTTGAAGGAATAAAACTTTTGAGGGCTTGGCCAAGAAGTGTGGGTCAGCCTTGAATGAATGAGAAGACACGTTCAAGCTCAGCTGCAGGCTAAACTGGAAACAAAATCCTCATTTAGCATTATAAAAAAGTTTTGGCAATTTCAGCTTCTAGAAGAACATGTCCTTCTCTCAATCCTTCTAACATGAAAGCACACAATTCCTGTTCTGGGACAGTGTCTACCAGCCAAGCTTTACTGATTGTGGAAAATAAAGAACAAGGAAGACCAGCATTGAATGTATTTCTGCACAGACTTCAGAGATGCCAGATTAACAGCTCTGATTGCTAGAGTGGCATATAGCTCTTAAAAGCAGAGCCACAAAGGATAAAGTGGTTCCCAGAACTACAATTATAAAAACAAAGAGTATGCAAAGATTTACTACTGACTATTTCAAAATTTTATTTTAGCTTTTTTAATTAGACTTTTAAAAATATTGAAATCGTCTTAGAATTAAAAAATATTTGATTTTCTATAAAGGCAATAATTTTCAAAAACCTAAAATTAACCTTTTCAACTGAACTGGAATCACATCTTGGAAGTATTTGCGTGGCATGGGGATGGGTAATGTTTCTAAACCAAAAAACTTGTTTATTCTGATGGAAAAAAGTAAGCCAAAATATCTAACAAAATAAAAAATGTCTATGGAAAAAAATTTTATGAGTTCTTTTAATAATTCAGAGGCCTCACACATTGCAGAGGACTGAAATGCAATATTAGAATCAAAATTAACAAGAAGAAAAAGAGAAAGAAAAAAAAAGCATTACCTTCTAACCCTGAATTCTGATGAAGCCAAAATGGCAAAACAACAATCGAATCTTAGATTAAAATACAGCAATTTCCTCTTTCTAGATAGATAATGAGAAAGGAGGGGATAAGTGTCAGAAGCTCAGGAAGACCAGGTGTGTTCAGGTTCCTTCCACTCACTAGTAGCCCAGTGTCCACACAGAGATCCAGGGTGGGGATCTGCTACTCGGTTTGGGACCACATTTGCAGCACTGATGGTATTACCAAGTGAGAGGCACAATGCAGTGCTGTAAGGTGGCCAGGGTGGCAGAGAGGGCAGAAGCCTTCCCCATGCCACAGATCCCACAACCCACAGCACTGTGAGGTTGTTTTATGACTTCCTGGTGTCTCACCAATTAGATAAGAGCTAATTTGCGTAAGTCTGCATGTTCTGCAATCCTCTGCCTGACAGCAAGAAAAATATTGCCTAAAGCAGTTGATATAGGGCCAGATTGCATCACTTCCCATCAGACAGGTGAAAACCTTGTCATCAAAGGCACTGCACCCTTCTGCAGTCAGACTCCTCAGAGTAAGACGTGGTTCAGAATAAGAGCCTACAGTGATCTATCTGAAGATGAATCCCTTCTATCCAAAGTGAAAACCCTCACTGACCTGGCCAAGCTTTGGGTCAAGCCTGTGTGCCCCGTCAGAGAGAATGGCCCTAAGCTCATGCATGTGGGAAAGAGTAGAGGTGGGACATGCTGGCTGAAATACATCTCTTCAACACTAAGGACTAGATCACTGCCTGAAAACAGAGTCTGTGTATTCTCTTCTTCTGAGACTTTAATAGTCTCCCATACCACTTTTTGGTCCCCTAAGAAGGTGCACCTTCTCCAGAGCAAGGTCAGGAGATAAGCACATAATAGAAATTTGTGAGTTTAAGGCTTCAGTCTAGCACTGCCTTGTGCATTCCACAGCAGTTTCCAACTCTGCAAGTTATCCTTGCAGAAAGATAGTAACCAATATGAATGAGACCATAAGGTATACAAGAGAACCAGGACCAAAAAAGGAAGGCAGTATGGGCAAGTGAAGCAGTTGCCAAATCCACTATTTTATTGATAGTACCACTAGATGGTATCCATTCTCTAGCTTTCCTTTTTTTTCTTTTTTTTTTTTTAATTTTTTTGTCAGTTGTTTTGTCAACCTGCACTGGCACAAAAGTGCTTACACTTATACTGAGTAAACTTAAACCAGTACTTGGGGGGTTTAAGCCACTGAATAATTTATTAATTTTTTTTTAAATAATATTTTTGCTTCTGTTAGACTTCATATTCATGACAAATAAGGCAAAAGGTGCCAGATGAGTACATCCATTGCATCTGTCTCAGCTGCTTAGGGCAGAGATCCCCAGCCAGAAACCGAAATGCTGGCTCAATAGCAAGGTCTGCTAGAAGCACGCCTCAGCCTATGAGCACTTTGCCACAGCATTGGGTGAGCCTGCTACCAGAGGATGACAGAGGACTGTGCTGTGCAAAGCAAGAGGTGTGTGAATAAGCTGGAATTCAATAAGCAAGGAGTCTAAATCCATCTTCCAAACCCAACATTCCCCAGTTAAGTGCAATGTAAGCAATGGCAGGAAAAAAGTCTTTGCTCCCTTAGCAGGAGTGTCAGCTCATGGTGATTGAGGAGTCATCATTCAGCTGGTTTAGATTACAGTGAGCAGCTTGTGCCTTTTGGCTAATCTAGTAACAGGTGGACTCTGTTTATTTTTCGTTCTTTAAAGGGAGATCCTGTTTGGAATTAACTGTAAAATTACACTAATGCTTTCAGCTTTTTTGGCTTTAATGATTTTACTTGGAAAGCAACTCTTTAAAGTCCTTCACCATAAACAACATAAGGAAAGACTCTGTCATTCTTGGTTATTACAAGAGTCTGTTTCCACTCCCAGCGTGTTTCTTCAGAACTGTAATGCATAAGAACACTTGCCCGCAAAATGATAGAGTGCACATTTTCTGCAAAATGCTAACCCAACTTTCAGTACCTCCTTTATCTTCTTGTAGCTATAGTTTTGATCTCTCTTTTTCCCATGTATCTAGATGTGATTTTTAACCTGTGCATTGTTTTTTCTTGTTAATGGAATCCTGCAGAAAAGCGTGTTCTTCTTAACAGAAGTGGCGAGAGTTATCTGTCAGCTATTCTGGCAATAAAGTAAGGAACTGTTTCATTTTCATTGCTTTCTCAGCTCTGTCACTCTTATTTGAGCTTTAGGAAGGAATAAGGATGAAGAATTTTGGTAGAAAAATGGGTACAGCACTGTTACAGTAAATCATCGTAAAACCCATCTCTCAGGTCTCAGAACCTAGGTTTCTCATCTTCTGGACTGGATTGAAACCAAGAAACCAAATCCTTGGCCCAACGACTGAGATCTCAGCAGTTTGCCAGAACTGCAGCTGACTATAGAAGTCCATGGTAGTATCTCTGACTGCCAGATTAGGAAAAGAAAAGCTTCTCAGAGAAACAATTCTCTGTCAATATTTAGAGGGAAAGTGTGGTTTAGGGATGACAAAGGAAGACATCTTGCAAAGCGCTTCAGACTTTTTCATGCTTAGACTCATGATGTAGACTACTAAATTATGCTACTGGCTTTTTGCATTTTTATGTGTATGTATTGATATTCCAATTGAGCACACACACTACTCAGTGCTTACCCAATAAACCAGCTGTGCTGGGTTGTATATGTTCTAAACAAGCCTACCAGTCTTGAAGAGTGTATAGTGGACTGGGGTCAGTTTTATGGAACACATGGGAGACCTCAGAACTTTCAAACTGCTTCTTTTTTTTTTTTCGGTCTCCAGTACAGATCTTTAGTAGAAGCTCTTTTGTAATTCCTGAGGGCCAGTGTCACAACCTATGCAATATTTCGCTTAATCTCTCAGTTTATGGTTTTCTCCTGAATTATCAATTTTCCCCAATGGATCTGTAACACAATTTTGAAGCAAAGTTTATTTGTTTATTTATAGCCAGGCACAGAGGAAGTGTGGAAACAGGCACAGACCTTTTTCCCCTTGGTGATCAGAGAGAAGACCATTCATTTACTGTCTCAGAATTTAGGTGACAGTTACAAAGAGGTTTTGCAAATAACTTTGGAGGAGCTTGTCTGAGCTTTTTTTAACCCATGAAGAGTATCATAAATGATGGGAAATCAAACTTTTCTGTGAGGTGACCAGGACTCCATTTCTAAACAGGAACTTCAGAAAATAGCCTACATCTTGATAAATGTGAAGAACAAAGTGTCAGCTCATGTGCTAAATCATGCAACAACATTAACTGATTTATTGGTAATTTTATATTATCCATATATTGCTTCCAAAAATTTCTGACAATATGCAAAACAGGGAGGAAAGTAGAAGGCCATAAAGAGGAGCAATCTGACATGATGTTGAGGAGACTTCCTTGCTCTGAAGACATTTTTGACCTCTGATCATCTGCCTCAAGCTTTCTGTATTGCTGTTGTAGAACAAAAGTCCCTTAGCTGCTTATCAACAACCATATGTTTTGTTACCATCAAGACAGAGTGAAAATGGGGCCAAGGGTACAACTGGTGCCATGCAAGAGTCTTCATTCAAGCATCTACTAGCCTTAGTAAGATTGATTTTTGCCAGATCTGGACAACCTTTGAGAGTATGTAACAGTGACAGCCAATGACATATTTAAATTAGGCAGTGTTGATAATCCATGATTTAGGAAAGGTCAACATGAGCCAGAAAAGCATGCTTGCACCGCAGAAGCCCAAACATATCCTGGGTTGCATCTAAAGAATGTATCCAGCAAGTAGAGGGAGGTGGTTCTCCTCCTCTACTCTGCTCTCATGAGATCCCACCTGTAGTACTGCACCCAGCTCTGGAGTCCTCAGCACAAGAAGGACATGGACCTGTTGGAACAGCTCCAGCAAGGGCCACAAAGATGATCAGAGGGCTGGAGCACCTCTCATATGAAGACAGGCTGAGAGTGGGATTGTTCAGCCTGAAGAAGAGAAAGCTCTGGGGAGATCCTTATAGTGTCCTTTCATTATGTGAAAGGAGTCTACAAGAAAGCTGAAGAGGAACTTTTTACAAGAACATGTAGTGATAGGATGAGGGGTGATGGTTTCAAGCTGGAAGAGGATAGATTCAGGTTAAACATCAAGAAGAAATTTTTCACACCATTCCAGTGGTAAGAAACTGGAACAGGTTGCCCAGAGAAGTTGTGGAGGCCCCATTCGTGGAAGTTGGGTTGCTCAAACTCCCGCAACATCCCTGGAAGATAGGTTTCTCAAGGCCCCATCCTCAAAGCTGTATGAGGCTTTTAGCAACATAGTCAAATGGTAGGTGTTCGTGCCCCTGGCAGCAGGGTTGGAACCAGATGACCTTTAAGGTCCCTTCCAACTCTAACCATTTTATGATTCTATGAATATACACGATACTACAACATAGGATTTATTTTAGGAACCATTAAAAAAATAGACAACTCTTCATTACTTCAAAGTGGATTTTGTGGTTAGCTGTACTTCAAAGTAACCAAGTTATTTCCTGCATCTGAACAAACTAGCATCACTCTTTTGGCATTAGTCTGACATGTTGATTACATGCTTCCATACATAGAAGTTGCACCAAATACAGCAGATAGTGCAAAAGCTATGATATCTGCTACTCTTTGGAATCCTCTCCTAGTCCTTTTCCCAACAGTAAGCTATGGCAAAAAAACCCAGAATGATATACAGGGAAGTGGAATGAGGAAAGAGTCATTTAAGATACTTTTGTCTACATTTGCTTCATGTGAAGACTTCCTGTCTTACTCCAGAATCCCAGGCTCTGGTGCCTTATAAGTATTTCAAAAAGTCTTCAGTCAAAGCTAAAAGATCAAAGTGCCCAGAGGAAGTGCTTGTCCACTTACCATTGTATTTCTTGAAGATAAATAAAACCACTGGGCAATCCAGGGCTTCCAACAAGGAAACAACTTCTATGCTGTGCTTTACAAAGGGAGCTGAGTGCATGCCAGACACAAATAGACTGTACTTATCTGATGTATTACTACTCGAATGTATAGCTTGACACAATTCAAAAAAATGAATAACATGGACCACATAGGCTTTAAAAAGTCAATCTGTACTCTCTCTCTCTGAACAAAGGTGGGATATCTCACCCCAGTATATTTCAGCCCTGTACCAAAATATTTCATTCAGCCATATGTACCCTGCACATCCTGGGATTGTCAGGCGTAGGTATTAGTAATAATACTGTCTCAGTGTTCACTTAGTTTCTTCTTTATTCTTAGAATAGAGTGTCTAAAGATCACAGTCAAGATGAGAGGCCAAACAGCCAGACCAATGTGCAGTTTGAAGTGCTGTTACTATCAGACCAATAACATCTCTGTACTCCCATTGTAGTGTATGCACTAACCTACATGAAAAGCTGGAGGAGTTCTGATATGTGTTGTTCAATAATAAGAAGATTGAGATATGATTTGAACAACAGTTATATGGAAGAAGACATGGATTCTAATACAAGGTAGTTCTTTAATCTAGTTGGTAAAGGCCTAAGATTCAAGAGGTGAAGCTAGACAGATTAAGACAAGAAGTATTAATTACATTGTTAAAGGAAGATGGTTAACCATTGAAACAATGTATGCTGTTCCTGTACTACATAAATCCACTTTTGAAGATTGAGGGTAAAATCCTGTCTCCAGTTGGACTCCTCAAGAAGTTTGGGAGGCATGCTAGATGTATATGTATATGTATATGTACATATGTATAGATGTATATACATCTAGCATGCCTAAACTGTGTGTGACCCAAAAAAATGTTGCTGGAGAAATAACGGGTATCTATGTGACTTATTTTGCAGGATGTGAGATCTGGTCACCACAATTGTCCTGTGTTTTCTCAAACTCCTGAAATAACAGATAGCCTTTGCTGGCTGTTACAGCTAGCTATCCAAACAGGCAACACTTGAAGGCTCAGAGGAGACAGACAAAATAGCTTGTCCATGACCAAAAAGATGGCATCACCATGAGTAGAGCTCTTCTCTTTCTGGCCTTAAAATGGATTTTCTCAAGTAGACCATATTGTCTCCATCTGTGATTGGTTATGCATGTCTATTTGTGGAACATTTGACCTGTTTTAAATCTTTTAGCCGTTTTAGTAATTAGGACCTCATAAGATTTTGTTCAGATACCTGGGAAAAATGTGTTGTTAACTGACTTCTGAGTTGTTATGTATGTGACTCAGGTCTGTATGCTGTTGCTGAGAGATGATAAATTCAAACACTTTTCTACACCTATTAATTGAAGTTTTCCTAAAGCTTCAGCACCTTGGTCCTTTAGGCACTTCCAGGAAAAGTATCATTAGACTTAATTTCTATCAGAAAATATTTAAAACTCACTAGGGTGCTTCATGAAGTTTGATGACCTAAGCGGTAAGGTTGTACATTGGTACTAAAAAGAACTTAGATTCAGTGTTTAATGTATCCCTGGGCCATGGCAGTTTGCCTTGGTCATGTGATATGATCTCCCTTTCTTATAATACTCCTTGTCATGGTAAGACATGTAAATGTTAGAAAGGCCTACCTCCTGTATCATGACCACCTCTACGAGGAAGAAAAGATGGGTTACAATTGTAGGAGACTTCCTTCTGAAGAGAATGGTCCAATACACAAGATGGAACACCCCCCTCCCAGGAACACCCCTGCCTCCCCAGGGTGTGGGTTAGGACATCACTTGGAAAATTCCTAGCTGGTATGGCCCTTGGACTATTACATATTTCTGCTCTTCCATCTGTGTGCCAATGAAGCCACAACATGTAATCCAAGGGCAATCAAAAGAGACTTCAGGGCCTTGGGAGAGGCAGGAAGATCCTCAGCCTGTTGTTCTGAGACATACTGTCTACACTGCATCACACTTCAGTGTTACAGAGGTGAGCTTGGGGCACTGGAGATAACAGGAGCCAAGAGGGAAACACTGGTGCAATACCCTAAAGGAATTAAGGGATGTTCCTGTAAGAAGGTAACATGGCCAACATCCATTGAAGTACCTCTACACCAATGCATGCAGCATGGTCAACAAACAGGAGGAGTTGGAAGACACTGTGATACTAGAAAGCTATGATATACTTATCATTACTGAAATTTGTGGGACAATGGCTGGAGTGTGGCTGTCTATGGCTACAGGCTATTCAGAAGGGACAGGTGATAAAGGAGGGAGAGAGGTGTTGCCCTCTACATCAAGAAATGGTACAGTGTGAGGACCTGTTTTTGTAGAATAGCCATGAGGAGGTTGAAAGCCTATGAATAAGAATTAGGGACTGAGGCAATAAAGGGAACCTTGTGGTTCATGTCTACTACAGGCCAACCAATCAAGGGGAGCCTGTTGACAAAACCTTCTTACTCCAGGCACAGGAGGCATTGTGCTCACAGGTTCTTGTCCTGCTGGGGCACTTCAACCACCTTGATGTCTCCTGGAAAAGTAGCATGGTGAGCTCTATGTAATTCATGAGACTCCTGGAGTGCATTGAGGATAACTTCTTAAGCCAGGTAATAGACAGCCCCACTAGAGGGGCCTGATGGTCACCAACAATCAAAAAAGTGAGCTAATTGATGACATCAAGATTGGAGGCAGCCTTGGCTGCAGTGATCATGCACTGGTGGAGTTCACAGTCCTGAGTGGTATAGGTCAGGTGAAGACTCAATTTTAGGAAATCAAACTTCCATCTGTTCAAGGAGTTAGTCAATACCTAGAGGACCCAGAGGGAAACTGCCCCCAGGGACAATGGAGGAGAACAGAGCTGGCAGATCTTTAAACATACTTCTGATAGAGCACAAGACCTCTCAATGGGTGGGATCAAGAAAAGAAAGGAAGGCAAAAGACCGACAGGGCTGAATCAAGACCTGGTGGTCAAACTAAAGTGCAAGAAGTAAATGTACAGCCAGCGGAAACAGAGAGGGGTATCCTGGGAAGAGTATAGGGATGCTGCCCTGTTGTGTAGGAGTGGGATGAGGAAGACCAAGGTGCAGCTGCCAAGGGATGCTTAGAATAATAATAATGGCTTCTAAAGTTATGTCAGCAGAAAAAGGAAGGTGAAAGAAAGCATACCTCTACAATGAGCAAGACTGGCAGATTGGTAACAATGGATGAGAAGAAAGCTGAGGCACTTGACAACTCTTTGTCCCTGTCTTCACTGGCAACTTCTCTTCCCACACTTCTCAACTGCAAGAGCAGGACTGGGGGACCAAAGTCCTGTAAGAGAAGATTTGGTTTGTGACCACCTGAAGAACATAAGTCTATGTGACCTGATAAGATGCATGCTAGAGCCTTAAGGGAAGTGGCTGATGTAGTTGCCAAGCCACTCTCCATGATATTTGAAATGTCCTGTCAGTCACATGATGCCCTGGTGACTGTAAAAAGGGAAACATAGCACCCACTTTTTAAAAGGGTAGAAAGGAGAGCCCCTGGAACTACTGACCTCTTTGCCTCAAAGAGCCTTACCTCTTTGCCTGAAAATATGACAGAACAGGTTCTCCTCAAAGCTATGCTGAGGCACATGGAGGACATGGAGGTGATTCGAGACAGTCAGCATGGCTTCACCAAGGGCATGTCCTGCCTGATCAGCTTGGTGGGTTTCTATGGTGGAGTGACTAAGTTGGTGGACAAGGGAAGAGCTACAGATGTTGTCTATCTGGACTCCTGTAAGGCCTTTGATATGGTCCCCCACAACATCCTTCTCTCAAAGTTCAAGAGGAATGGATTTGATGAGTGTGCTGTTTGGTAGATGATGAATTGTTTGGATGGTCACATCCAGAGGTAGTGTTCAATTGCTAAACATCCAGTTGGAGATCAGTGACATAGCAATGGGATCGAGCATACCATCAGCAAGTTTGCAGATGACACCAAGCTGAGTGGTGCAGTTGGCCCAACTGAGGGACAGGATGCCATCCAGAGGGACCTGCACAGGCTCAAAAATTGGGCTCGTGTGAACTTCATGAGGTTCAAGAAGGCAAAGTGCAAGGTTCTGCACTTGCATCAGGGCAACTTCCCATATCAATTCAAGCTGGGGGATGAAGGGGTTAAGAGCAGCTCTGCCAAGAAGGACTTAGGGGTACTGGTGGATGAAAAGCTGGACACGAGCTGGCAATGTGCACTCACAGCCCAGAAGGCCAACTATACACTGGGATGCATCAAAAGAAGCATGGACAGGAGATCAAGGGAGGTGATTCTACCCCTCTACTCCACTCTGGTGAGATGCCTGCCTGGGGTTCTGCATTCAGCTCTGGAGCCCTCAGGTATCAGAAAGACATGGACATGTTGAAGTAGGTCCAGAGGAGGACCACGAAGATGATCAGAGGGATGGAACATCTCTCCTATGAGGAAAGGCTCCTTTGAAAGGAGAAGGCTCTGGGGAGGCAATATTGTAGCCTTTTTAGCACTTAAAGGGGACTTAGAAGAAAGATGGGGACAAACTCTTTAGCAGACTCTGTTATGACAGGACCGGGGTAATGGTTTTAAAATAAAAGAGGATAGATTCAGACTAGATATAAGGCAGAAACTTTTTATGCTGAGTATGGTAAAACACTAGAATGGGTTTCCCGGAGGGGTGGAAGACTGCCCCAATCCTGGAAACATTCAAAGTTAGATTGGACGGGGCTTTGAGCAACCTGATCTAGTTGAAGCTGCCCCTGCTCATTTTCAGGAGCTTGGACTAGATGACCTTTAAAGATTTCCTCCATCCCAGACTATTCTATGATTCTATGTTTATGAATGTTGCAAATGTGCAGTTGTGACAGTTTAAAACAGAATAAAAACAACACCAAAAATCAAAAAGCAACCCATGAACTCTTCAATGGGGGATGGAATCTTTGACCTGCTATCTCCCATCACTGGAAGAAAGCAAATGAATTTTCAGGCACGTAAGTCTTTCACCTCCTATGTTTAAGTGGTATAGAGGATACAATTTGTCAGCATTAAAAGTGATCTAGCTGTGATGCCTCCCACAAAATCCCTTTTTGAATGCCTTCTCAGAAGACCTATGGAGAGCTTTTCATGAGCTTTTCTTCATGGAATCTGTCTTGCAACAGCAAGGATGTCCTTCATAGCAACCAAAGAGGAACTTGAATGGATGTTTTCATGCAATCAGTTGTAGCATTTCATAAATGCAACAGTTCTGTGTGGGTGGCATTCTACACTTGTATCCTATTAAGATGAATCATCACCACAGTGCTAAATGAAGCTCTGGGAGAGAACTGTAGGTTTCTACTCACTTTACTGTACCATATAATAAGGGTTCCCTGAAAAAATTAGTTGATGTGGATAGTGTGAGCAGACCCTGAGCAACAGAATTTAGTAAAGCTGAGTGATCAACCTGGTTACAGCTGTGTCAATAAAAGGATGACTCACAATTCACTGTGTTCTTTAATTTTTGCCATGACACCAAGATATTCAGCTTCATCTGGCACCATTCTTGACTGCCATTCCAGCAATTGTGGCAGTCTGTCTGCTGCAAATTAGCCTTTAAGTCTGGTCAATCCATGTCCCACCCTCCCTGGAGTTCCCATGTCCTTAAAACCCCTAACAAAACTCCTTTCTACTATAGATCATCTTCTTTTCCTCCCAAACTCTACTTTCTTTCCCCTGACTGAAGGGCACACTGCTTTTCCTTAAAATCTATAGGTAGCAATCAAAGAGAAAACCCCAATAAACCAAACTTAAATTATTTTTGTTTGGGCATTTCGTGCTTCATTGCTTGTTTGCCTCTGGAGCTCTTGAACTCTGCTCTTCCTTCAAGTGCCAGCCCCTTGATAGTACCCTCAGCCTTAGAGATAAAGGTTCCTGTTTGTATCGTCATGCTACACTACTTCCTCTCTCAGCTCTGGATGTTTCAAGCAGCTCCATTACATCCCAGCTTCCAAGACCAGCCACAAGAACAAACACAGCCTTGTGACTTCCACAAAGGCCAGGGTTAGGTTTATGCTCTGCTTCCCAGCTCTGTAAATGCTCTTGATAGCATTACTGCTAGAACTCTTTCACAAAACCGGATGGAATTGGGAATGGCTGAGGCTGTAGTTCTCAGTCTGAATCTAGTCCTCTGTTAAAGACTTGGAAGAAGGTTCCCTTCAAATTTTGGATATTTCTTCTGTCTTCCCATCCTATTCAAGTAGATGTTTTCTAGAAAAGTAGACAGTCTTGGTGGTACCCAGGAGGGCTGTATTTTCATGTATGTTTCTCAGCCAATTTAATCTATTTCAAAACATGCTGTATGGATGTGTGCTTCATAAATACACCCCAAATGTCCTCAGAACCTGCTAAGCACTTACCATTGCTTCAGAAAATACAGTTGTTTCATTTGAAGCATTGAAGGAAGAATATTTTCCATATGGCTTTTAGTTCCACACCAGAGGGACCTCTGTCATCTTCCAAGTATGCATCCATTCCTTTGTGTCTGTACTGCAAAATGAAGCCAGAATATAGTCATCAACTGCTCTCCAATAAAGAGAGCTTGCTTTTTGTTATTTGAGTTGAGGTTTGTGTTTTTGTTTTTTTTTAATACATGAAATGTGCTTCTTATGGATCTGAACCTGTTACTCATTAAGTAGCAACACAAATTTCCAAGATACCCCACCATTCCTTTTTTCAGTACAGGTGTGAGCCCTGTCACAAACTCAGAGTAGGCTTTCACCTCTCAGGCAGGCAAGCATGTACGAATTAAGGTCAACTCCAGAGCTTCATGGACAGGAGAAGTCAAGCATCTAGATATCTTACTGGAAGCCTGAACTTGTGTTTTTGCAGATTGGCATAATTGATAGAGTCTAGCTCATCTACAGATAGTTTTTCAGATTTTCTGAAGTAGAATGTCAATTCTTTGTATCAGACCAACAGGCAGAAATGTGAACTGAAATACATGTCTTGAAGGGCTTCTCTGGGGCCTGTTTGCCACTGATGATCTTGCATATGCTTTTATCCACTTTCCTTACTTCCATGCACTAAATACAAGGAAACAGGTTTGCCACCTGAGGCAACACTCAGTGTCTTACAGCAGCTGTGCTGGCCCTAGCTTTCTTTTGCTGTTGTTTTCTCTTTTCATATAGGATTTCTGTCATAAGTAAAAGTATCAGGGAAAAAAGGGCAATACAATTGCCAGGAGTAAGTGTTGTAATTGATCTCAACCCACCCTCTCCTTCCTATTGCTGGTGCGATATATGGAGTTAGTCGGCTCTAAGACACATCAGGGGCTGCTCTGTTTTTTGAAAGAAAAAAAGGAAAATTAATATGGCACTTCACTGATCATTTCTCTACTGTTGACACTCCTTCTCAAATTGAAAGGGTGAGAAGGAGTAGCTCCTCTGCTGGCTAGATCCACTACTTAAAGCTCACATGCAAGCCCAGTGAGAATAGCCTCACCCTTAAGGGCAGCCCCCAGAGTAACAAACTTTATTTCATTCACAAAGTGTACAATGTTCAGTGTCTAACACTATGCATTCATGGAGCTGGATCAATAGTTTGGGACTGTGTCACATGGGAAAGTAGGGGACAGTAAAATGTCAGCTTTGCTCAGAAAGAAAGACAGTTCTGTTAACAGAAGAGAGAGGTCAAGGTTTGTTTTGTAATGCTATACAACATAAAAAGTAAACAAAAACAACAAAAAAAGTTTTACATGTAGTGTTTTACATGTACATGTAGTGTAAAACCAGTTACCCTGAAAAGCAGGCTGTCAAATCTCCACGCTGAATCACATTCTCCATCAAAAAGAGGGCTTTCAGAGCCAAGACTCATTTCTACTTCCCCCACTTCCAAACAAATCAATGATTAACTGAGACTCTAAATCCTAACTCCAGCACAGACAAGGAGGAAGGGAAGCATGGCTTGTTCTTTCATCTGTTATTCAAAACAGGCTGCCTATATCTCATCAACTGTAGCTCAGCCTAGAGAGCTCTGAAATAGTCAGTCTTGCATAAAACATAAAACAGAGCTTCAAGTGTTATTTCATACAATAGTAAAATTCAACTTCTAGGGTTTTTTTTTGGTTTTGTTTATATTTATAGCATTCCACTGTTTCAGAAATACTCATAAATTGTCATACCCCAAAACCATGCCTGTGGCTGATTCCAGCCACAGAACATAAAAGCCCACTTCTCCAAGTGCTAGTCCAGCAATAACGCAGATGGGATTTCTCAGGAATGCTGCTGCTTTTCATGTGCTCTTTTACTGGTCAACGATGGCTAGAGAAAAAAACCCAAAATTGACAAATCATAACCAAGAACGACCCAAATCTGGAAAAGCTAAATCTCTCATTCTTTGAAGGAAAGAAACAGTTTACTTCTATGATCTTGCCTTGTGTTGATTGCAACAGCCATCCATACCATCTCTAAATATTTTTAAACAAATTATACTTGGTAATGATGAAACAGCTCTAAAAAAAGTAGTGATATAATAAACAGAAATAAATGAAATTCTAGCATTTACTCCCTTGAGATATAGGTATAATTATTTTTCATCATGTGGAAGTTGTAAAAATATGTGTAATATTAACAGTATGCTTTGGATAAAAGATGTGCTTATTGCAAAAAAGCAGATCGAGCAGGAAGGAAACAGCTATGGAATATATACAGTGGTACAGGCCACATGCGTGTATTGGCTAGTATAAGAACATCATTTGTCATAGGAGTTACAGCTTGCATGTTTAGCCAAAATATTTATGCCAGCTACGCTGTTGCTTTATAATTAACAAAGGAAGAACTATATTGAGGGTTTGGCTCATGGCTGTTATCTTTCATCTGTTAACAATTTAAGAGATTATTTATTTTTATTTTCTTTTTCTGTTCTTTTCTTTTCAGGATGGAGAATGAAGGGATGCTGGAGCATACAGAAGAAGTCACTGTTTCCTGGTCCACTGCAGGCCTGTGGAATCTATCCCAGCAATCTGAGTTTGAATCACAGCGTAACTTTTCAAAAAGCATGTCCTTGACTGAATTAAGCAAAATCAAGATGCATTCACTGGAGCCAGGTATGTCTCTGGAAGATTTTGCCATATATACTTGATGTCTAGACCCCATAATTACATTGGTAGTGAAATACCAAATAATGCCAAGGTGTTTGTGGTCACTAAGATTGGCTTATGCCATTTGGGAATATCAGGAAGAGGAGCGCAGCTTTGCATCTGCACAGTCTCTGAAGGAACTTCGCATTCATCTATGTAATTATTTTTGTATTTTGGTTTTGTGAACACAAATGAAAAGTAACTATTAGCCTCTTGGGGGTCAGTAAAGTGTTTGAGCACTTGCTTCTCCTGAAGTGCAACTGAACTGAACTGATTTTAAAATGGCCACTTGATGACAATGATTTCTTAAGGAGGAGACTATATTTTCTGAAAATAAATTGTGGACATCTTGGTAAGGAAAATAGTCATGAAGTTTGTTAGTAGAGGTTATTTATGAAATACAAATCTCTGTGTCAAATAACAGAAAAAGCTAGTACTGGCTAGCTTGTCTCAAATGTAACATTTGAGAATGTAATGAATAACAAGCTGCAATCCAATTTACTACCATCCTAACAAACCATTGAAGTCTTCCCAATAGAGAGCAAGGAAATATTAGAATTATACTGTGGACAGTTAACAAACATAACACCCTGTTGTCTATTCTACAAATGAGATTATTAAAAGTATTTCTACTCCTTTTATTTCC
The DNA here is from genome assembly GCA_004320125.1 of Scolopax mira. Classification (NCBI taxonomy): domain Eukaryota; kingdom Metazoa; phylum Chordata; class Aves; order Charadriiformes; family Scolopacidae; genus Scolopax; species Scolopax mira. The sequence continues at coordinate 28,287 of BJBW01011458.1, forward strand.
ATATAGTAGAGTGGTCTCAAAATTAAAATCTTCTGTACCTCCTCAGCCTCTCATACCTTCCAGATTCATTGGTCTGATGCCGCAAAATTACCTGCACACCAAAAATCAAGAATTTCATAGTTTCTAGTGCAAGGGGGAAAGCTTTATGAAGGTTTTGTAGACAAAACCATGTGCACTTATATTCAAACAGAGATGAGAAACCATAGATGAACAGGGCTGCTTCCTTGTGCTGTCTAACTCATACTAACTCAATAGAAATGGTAAGGAATAATATTCCACATAAATTTGACAGATAATTCTTCAGTGAACATCAAATGTGCTTTGCAAACACCCATAAAATTATTCAGGGGAAAAAACCCCCACTAACCAGTGAAAAATAAAAGCACTGATGGAATTTAACTTTATTAAAGAAAGAGCCTGCTAGATCTTTAACTCTCTTCATCTGGCCAAGGACACCAGGGTATACAAGTAGAGCTTTTATAGATACGTTGGTGATAAAAAGATGACTAGGGAAGGTGGGGGGCCTCTCCAGAAGGAAATGTGAGACCTGGTCACCTGGCATATAGAGAAAGATGATATACTTAACTACTTTTTTTGCCTCAATCTTCACTAGGAAGTGTTCTCACCACACCACACAAGTCATAGGAGGCAAAGGCAGGGACTGAGAGAATGAGGAATCACCCACTGTAGAGGAGGATCAGGTTCAAGACCATCTAAGGAACCTGAAGGTGCACAAGTCCACGGGACCTGATGAGATTCATCTGCTAGCCCTGCAGGACCTGGCAGATGAAGTTGCTAAGCCACTATTAATTATATTTGAGTAGTCGTGGAAGTCTGGGAAAGCGGAAACATAACCCCCATTTTTAAAAAGGGAAAAAAGGAAGATCTGTGTAACTACAGGCTGGTAAGTCTCACCTCTGTGCCTGGTAAGATCATGGAGGATCCTGGAAACTATGTTAAGGCACCTGGAAAATAAGAAGGTGATTTGTGACTTCACAACATGGCTTCACAAAGGGCAAATCATGACTGATAAATCTGGTGGCCTTCTATGATGGTGTTACAGCATAGGAAGAGATAAAGGAAGAGCAAATGACATCAGTTAACTGGACTTGTGCAAAGTGTTTGACACTGTCCCATGTGACATCCTTGTCTCTAAACTGGAAAGACATAGGTTTGATGGATGGACCATTCAGTGGATAAGGAATTTGCTGAATGTCTGCACTCAAAGAGTTGCAGTCAAAGGCTCAATGTCCAAGTGAAAGCCAGTGCTGTGTGGCGTTCCTCAGGGGTCATTACTGGGACCAGCTCTGTTTAATATCTTTGTCGGTGACGTAGACAGTAGAGTGCACGCTAAGCAAGTTGGCTGATGACACCGAGCCATGTAGTGTGGTTGTGCACTTGAGGGAAAGGACAGGTTTGAGAAGTGGACCTGTAAGAACCTCTCAGAGTCCAAGAAAGCCTAATGCAAGGTCCTGCACATGGATTGGGACAATCCTAAGCACAAATACAGGCTGAGCTGAGAATAGATTGAGAACAGCTCTGCCAAGAAGCACTGGAGGGTGTTGGTTGATGAGAAGCTCAACATGACCCAGCAATGTGTGTTTGCAGCCCAGAAAGCCAGGTGTATCCTGGACCACATCAAAAGAAGTGTGGCCATCAAATCAAGGGAGGTAATTTTCACCCTCTGCTCTGCTGAGACCCCACCTAGAGTACTGTGAGAGTGGTGAGACACCAGAATAGGCAGTTCAGAGAAGTTGTGGGTGCCTCATCCATGGAAGTGTTCAAGACCAGGCTGGATGGGGTTTTGAGAAACCTCTCAAACACTAGTGGGAAGTGTCCCTGCCCATGGTGAGGAGGGTAATACTAGATGACCTATGTCCTTCAAGACCTCTTCCACCTCAAACCATTCTATGATTCTATGACAACAAGCATGGAAAATTTGCTATTATCTTAACTTTTATCTTAATTTTCTATTATGTCCTGAGACTGATTTTCTTCTTTAAGTACCTACAGTAAACGTAAACAAAAGTTGCAATATTAATTTTTCTGGTTTGATTTGTCTTATTTCACAAGTTACTTAGCTTTTTTTTGAGGGGAGGGAGTTATGGTTAACATCTTTTTTCAAATTAACGGGAACTTATTTTAAAGTATTAAGAAAATGTTATACAACTGAGAAAATTAGTATGTTTATTAGTATGTTATTCCTTTTCCTTTCCTTTTTCAAATTTGAAAATATATGGAAGCAAAGTCTGGGTGTACTTGAAAGGTACAACTGAACTAGGTCAAATATTACTTCATCAATAAGCCACCGTGATTTAGGTGAATTACAGAACCCGTTTTGCACTTGCTTCTGAGTGATGGCATAGCTGTATCTAAACAAAATTATCTTAATTTTAAACTATTCTACTCCCAAGTGAAAGCACACAAATTTATTTCCTTTTCCTCCTTTTCCTTTTCCTTTTCCTTTTCCTTTTCCTTTTCTTTCCTTTTCCTGCCTAAACGGGACTGAATAATGTTCAGACCAGCACACCAGGCACAGGCAGTGAGTTTTATCCTCTTTTCATTAATAAGCTAGTCCATTCCTTCAAATTTATATATGTGTGTGTGTGTGTGTGTGTGTGTGTATGTACGTATGTACGTATGTATATATTTAGGTGAAATCCAGTCAGTTTCAGTGAACAGGGCATACCATTTGGATTCTGGAAGATGTCAGAAGTAAAATTAAGGGACTAGAGGACACCTTCATGTGACTTACCAGCACTAAGAAAAATATGTACCGAACTACATCCCAAACTGGAGCTGTAGATTTAAAATTAAGATAATTTTGTTTAGATACAGCTATGCCATCACTCAGAAGCAAGTGCAAAATGGGTTCTGTAATTCACCTAAAGCATGGTGGCTTATTGATGAAGTAATATTTGACCTAGTTCTTTCAAGTACGCCCAGACTTTGCTTCCATATATTTTCAAACTTGAAAAAGAATGCAGAAATTTCTGGAATAGATTGGGAAGTGTTTAAAGCTGTCCAACCTTTTGTATATGATTTTATGCAGTAAGAAAAATAACACATTGAAAGAACTTAAAGAACTTTTAGCTTTTAGCTTTTTTTTTTTTTTTTTCTGTAACCAGAGACTGTATATATTTCTCTGGTCCTTTCTGCCCTTCTATCTGCTGATAAAATGCACCACCATGGTCATAATTGACAATGTTCTTATCATTTTTGGGTGTCTGAGTGGCTACAGAAAGACAGTCAGAAGCACTGTATAATGTTATCCTCTCTGCTGATAAGGTTATTAGCTCAAGATATGTCATAGAACCCAGATTGTTTTAGCAATATTAAAATGCTCTGTCTATCGCCTATGCAAGCATATGAAGAAATATGATTAAATCCTGTGTTGGGAAGAAAAAGTTAAGCAAGATAGCCATGGTATTCTGCTCTGAAAGATCCACGTGTCTGTTCTTCAGCGGTTCTCTGTTATTGTACCTTTCAATGTACGCATTTTCTCAATTAAAGAGCACAGTAAGCACAGTATAAGCACCAGTATAAGCACAAACCTTATATGAACTATTCTGAGCTTCCACAAAGACCCTGAATATAATAATACATTTAAGGAAAACTGATAAAATTACACTGCTTCTGTGCTGGAAACAAAGCCATTAAAGCTACCCTCTAGAAAAAAACTTATTTGTTAAACAATATAGACAAAATTTTTTTAGCATTCACATGGGCTTGTGCAGATATCCGTGTGTAGATATACATATATGCTTTTTTTTTTTCCTATTGCAGTTATTCTTGGTAAGAATTCAAAGAGCCCTATGTTTTCTGCCTGCTGTGCGTAATTTTCTGCAGTGATGAGAACACAGGATTTGTGATCTTTTTTGAGCAAGCATTTTTATGATCTGAACAATTTCTGAAAATCAGTTATATTAAGCAACAATAAAAGAGGAGACAGATAAATCAAAATGATAGGGAAAAATAAGAAGTGACCAAACTTTTCAAATTTTACAAAATGTAATTTAGAGTCCTGTTTTCATTATATACTAACAGTATATCAGATTTACTCCTCTGACTTGCTCCACAAACTCTGTCTTCAGCTATGACATGGGATTAGTGGTGGGGAATCTAAGAAAAAAGAGGAAATCAGGTGAATTTGAAAACATCAGAGTGCAGAGCACACAGAGATTTCAGTATGATGGATGAAAGCCATAAATTTTCATGTAACTTATATTCAAGAGTGCATTATGGCTCCATGTTCCTAGTTTTGCTGTATAGATGTTGTACAGACTGCAGTTATGGCAACTGTCTTGATTTATACTAATGACCTTACTTGAAAATAATCTCATTTGTATCAGTGGTTGTTCCGATAATCATTTGAATTATTGCAGGGAGATAAAGATATCCCTGAAGATATCCTCCTTCCAGATGGATATGTGAGGAGGAACTCACAGGTCTCGGCAATGGTATGAGGAGAAATTCAGTAATTCAGCTGTGCCTCACACTGATTAACAGCCTGTATTTTGGATTTTAAAGGAATTTGACCTATTTTGTTAGTTTATATAATATAACAATTATAGTTTATAACAATAGGTTGACAATAATGTTTGCATTTAGACTTTTTTTTTTTTAGAATTAGAAAACTGGGGACAAATAACATCTGCTCATGAAGATAAAAGCATTCTCTGAGCTAAAGTGGAAGATCCAACTTCTTAACGATGGAGCCAGGAATGATTCAAATTTTGGGAAAGGCAAGCATAGCAATCTTGTTAAAAATAGCCAGTGCTACTACAATATATAAACAGGTATCTTGAAAATAGGTCCACATGGGAAGTTCAGAATTATCATGCAACATGTTTCCATACAGTACTTCACTGTCAGTTCCAAAGCTGTGTCATCAATCCATCCCTCCAAGATTCTTTTGACAATGCAGTGTTGTACTGAATACAAAAGATGGTTTCATGTCTCTGTTGATAATATGACGGATATGATGTCCCTGTGAGAAAGTGCCAACAAAAGAAAGGCAAACCATCAGAGAACCTGAGCCTGATCCTCAGAGGCAAGAGAAGGACTTAGTTAATTATTATTTCCCTTTTAGAAGTATCAGAGGGGCTGTAAAGAGGGTGCGTTATACAAACAAAAGACAGGAGATTTGGGGAATCTAACAGTAGTTTAAAATTGGATCTCTGTCCACCTATGTGTTCTATTACTGTTGTTAGCTCTGGTCCTTTGGCAGTAGACCCTCAGAACACCCAGGGGCTGTATATTTAAGGCTCTGGAAGGTAGTGGGGCTCATGAGAGCTGTTTGATACTCAAACATTGCTTCCTCCAAGCTCAGGATCAGTGCCTCCCTAAGAGCAAGAAAACAGGCAAGAGAAGAAGGAGACCTGTGTGGTTGAGCAGGGAGCTTCTGAAAAAACTCAAGTAGAAGGAAGTTTACACTGAGTGAAAGAAGGGACTGACCACTTAGGAAGATTATAAGAATGCCATTAGAGTATACAGGGATGAAACAAAGAAAGCCAAGGCCTCCTTGGAATTAAAATTAGCAAGGGAGGTCAAAGTTAACAAGAAGGGTGTTATCAACTATATTGGGGGCAAAAGGACATCTAGAGAAAATGTGGGCCCACTGTTGAATGAGACAGGTGCCATGGTGTCGGAGGATGCAGAGAATAAAGGCTTTCTTTGCTTCAGTCTTTACTGCTCTCAGGCCAGCTCTTGGGATCCACAGAATGTGGAAGAATCAGAGAAAGTCTGGACAAATGAAGCCCTTCCCTTGGTGCAGGAAGACCAAGTTAAAGGAGCAGTTAAGTGAACTGGATACCCACAAGTTCATAGGTCCTGATGAGATGCACCCATGAGTGCTGAAGGAGCTGACAGACATCATTGCTGAGCCACTCTCCATCATCTTTGAAGGGTCCTGGAGTACAGCCAAGGTCCCTGAGGACTGGAGGAAAGCCAAAGTCATCCCAGTTTTCGAAAAGGGCAAGAAAGAAGACCCAGAAAACTACAGGCGGGTAGACCTCACCTCCATCCCTGGAAAGATGATGAGTGTCATCTCAAAATATGTGGAGTGGAGGAAAAGAAAGCTATCAGAAGTAGTCAACATGGATTCACTAAGGGGAAGTCATGTCTGACTAACCTGATAGCCTTCTACGATGGTTGTATAGATGAATAGAGAGAGTGGATGTTGTCTACTTTGACTTCAGCAAGGCTTTTGACACAGTGTCCCACAGCATCCTCATAGATAAGCTTAGGAAATGTGGATTAGAGGAATGGACAGTGAGGTGGATTGAAAAATGGCTGAAAGACAGAGCTCAGAGAGTTTTTACTAGGGACACAGAATCTTGTTGGAGGTGGAGTCCCCCAGGGGTCAGTAGTGGTAGAGTCCTCTTCAATATATTCTTCAATATATTAATCAAATCCCCTCTTGGATGAGGGGGTGAAGTGTACCCTCAGCAAGTTTGCTGACAATACAAAACTGGGAGGGGTTGTTGACACAATGGAGGGCTCTGATACCATATGGAGAGACCCGGGTTGGAGAGCTGGGCAGAGAGAAACCTGATGAATTTCAACAAAGGTAAGTGTAGCATTCTGCACCTGTAGAGAAATAACCCCATGGACCAGTACAGGTTGGGAGATGACTTGCTAGAGAGCACCTCTGAAGAGAAAGACCTAGGAGTCCTGGTAGAATGACCATGAGTGGGAAATGTGCCCTTGTGGCCAAGAAGGCCATGCCATTCTGGGGTGCATCAAGAAGAGTGTGACCAGTAGGTCAAGAGAGGTTATCTATTCCACCCTGGTGAGTCCGCATCTGGAGTACTGTGTCCAGTTCAAGAAGGAGAGGGAACTGCTGCAGAGGGTACAGTGGAGGGCTACAAAGATGACTAGGGCCTGCACCATCTCCCTTAGGAGGAAAGGCTGAGAGACTTGGGTCTTTTTAGTCTGGAGAAGAGAAGACTGAGAAGACATCTGATCAATGATTACAAATACTTAAAGGGTAGATGTCAAGAGGACAGGGCCAGTCTTTTTTCAGTGGCGCCCAGTGACAGGACAAGAGAAAGTGGGCACAAACTTGAATATAAGAAGTTCCATCTAAACATGAGGAGGAACTTCATCACTTTAGGATGGCAGAGCACTGGAATAGGCTACCCAGGGAGGTGGTGGAGTCTCCTTCTCTGGAGATATTCAAAACCCACCTGGATAAGTTCCTGTGCAACCTGCTCCAGGTGGACCTGCTTTGGCAGGGGGGTTGGACTCAATGATCACCAGAGGTCCCTTCCAACCCCATGTGATTCTGTGATTCTGTGATACCTGGAATTAACTAGGAATGATGCATGTACAAATTTCAAACTTAAAATTTCTGTAGAAGAACACAAGGTACGTTAAGCTGCAGTTAAGATTACAGGAAGTCTACTTGGTTTGCCTACCGGTGTCAAATTTAAATGAGTTTTCCCCCAAAGAGACTTGTCAGTTTTAAAGACCCTGTAAGTCTACCAAAATTTATAACAATCAGAAGCATAAGGGATAGCTGTCATTCATGTTGAGTTACTTCCAGAATTTACTTGAGCTGTTATGAGAGGTAACAGTGAAAATAAGGCAGAAAAATCTTCCCGTTATACAAGCCTAATGCTTGAGACCAGTCGGAAATGCTGCTCCTCTGGGTTCCAGAAGAAGTATACTTTGTTTTATATCGGTTCAGTTTCTCAATTAAACAGTCATGTTTTTCCAAAGAGTGTTGTGAGACATTGCTAATGCTCTGCTTTTGAAATTTGTACATCTGAATTAAGTGTGTGTGTGTATGTACTGGGTGTATATATATATATATATTTATATATGTGTATATATAAATATGTATATTTACATATAAATGTATTATAAAACTTCAAAATGTATTATAAAACTTCAAATGCTGATCTATTTCTCTTAATCTTTATCAGTTTTACTTGACAGTTATGTTTCTGGTATATTCTGGCTCCCTGTCCTGCAAAACCTTGCCTCATGAAAATGAGGCTTGTAGTTAAGATGGTTAAATTAAAAAATGTGAAAACACAATTTATTTCCTAGCATCACCATGCATTGCTTTGGCAGGTCTCTGAGTCTCTCGGAACTCATTTATCCAATGCTGTAGATAGAGGATTCTGAGTTTTCTGAGTGGGTCTTTTATGCCATTCAAATAATGGCACTACTAGGTTTAGAAAATAATGTCCATTTCTCTTTACAAGCAATCTGTGCTAACATAAGAGCTGTCTTCTCTGCCTGCCTTCCTTCCTTCCTTCCTTCCTTCCTTCCTTCCTTCCTTCCTTCCTTCCTCTGGTTTGTCTTAAAGGAAAGCCATAGCGTCTAGGTATTTCACACGAAGACCTCTTTGTACTTCTTGAACAATGCAGGAGAGATTTTATGAGGAATATGTACGTGAAATAATTACCAGAAAACATCTCAGGTTCATAATAAAGAAACTACTATCTTGAGATTTTAATGACGTAAAAGTGCTTTTCTTTTGAGATGATTGTAAAATGTTGAAAAAAATTAACTCTGCATTAGGGAAGAAAGTGGTGAAACCTTTTGCTACATATATGACAGTTTTTATAGGAGTTATTTAAAGTCTTCCTCCCCTTCTCCCCTCAAAGGTAAAATAAACAACTGTGAATGAGAATTACCTCATCATTTGACATTTGAAGTCGAACACTGTTTCACAACAAGAGCAGACATCCCCTGTGCCAGACTGTTAGCTCAGTCCTTGTTGCATGAAAAAAGAGCTTAGGGACTGGAGTGGTCACTGAGTCAGGAGAGTTATGGATTGACTCGGATAGCCACGGGATGGGGCTCCAAGTGCAGCAGTGCCATGTGGTTCCTTTCCTTTCTGAAGCTTTGAGTACCTGTGCTCTAGCAACTTTCATTTGTCTTGATCACCTCGACAATTAATTCAACTGCATTTTCTTCTTTTTCCCACCTGCCTCCCCCTCTCTAAAACTGCATATCATGTCATTTGGCTACCTTTTACTTTAACCCCACCATTACTGAAGCTGACACTACATGCTCTTTGAATTAAAGGGGTTCAGAATGAATCCTCCCTTCCTTATTCCCCAGATGCCTGAATGGGGTAAAGGTGTGAGTTTTGTTTTTTCCTTCTGTGTTTAATTTGTTCCTTCTGTCTTTTTCCTTCTGTTTTTCTTCTGTGTTTAATCCACTGGCTTGTGAGGGTCAGTGAGGGCTAACATTGCAACTACTATGGACAAACATGCCTACAGCAAGAGAAAGGGAAAGAAAGAAATGTGGTTCAATGGTTGCTTTGCGGGCTTGGATGGTGGAGGGGAGGGGGAAAAAAGCAAATATGTATGCTAGTATGTTCATGAAAGAGAACCAAATAGCATACAAAATTCCTCCTTTCTGTGCAGGCAGGGTGAGGCCAGAATCAATATTGGCATTAAGTAACCCGGATAAACCAGGTGTTTCTGATGAAGTTACATTAGTTGAGGACTGGTAATGTCAAAAGGTATATAAACTTGTGAATATACCAGTAGGCTGGAACCTGACAATGTGACACACTCTTGTGTACCTGCAGGTATCTGTGTATTTCCAACAGCAAGAAAAGGAATTGGGCTACATTTCTCCCCGCCTCCCCTGTGGTATTTAGAGTCTTCCCTTCATTCTGATTTATTCTGTCATAAAAGCTTCCTAGAAAGCTTATGTGGTTTCTGTTATTTGATGGTAATAAAACTATAAGGAAAGCAACCAGCACTATCAGACTTCAGCAGTTGTCAGAAAGGATATGAGAACCAGATATATTGTGGAGTTATTTGAACACCTCAGTGCTACCAAGGCCACCTGACCTCATTCGCTATCACATTGCTATGACATTAACACCAGTCCAGAAGTGCAGGCTACCTACATGTACTTCTGTTCCCAAGCACCTCTTGCCAGTGCAGAGCCAGGTGAGCTGTACTTCCTGCAACTGGGACTTGGGCTGACTAACACTTAGGAGAGAATAGGAAATGTTTTCATAAGGCATTTATGAAGTATGTAGCCATCCACAAACAGAAGGAGGTAGACTATTTTTGTAGGAGAAGGTACAAAGCTCACGTAGTCATTCCTTGCAGCAGTTTAGGTCTATGTAACCCCACAAACTTTATTTGAATTTACTCTCTTTTTTATGCCTCAGAGGGAGTTTTCTTTCAAACAATGAAAGACTTAGCTGGGCGTTGCAACTCTTCCAATCCCTTTCCAGCAGGATTAAGTGTTCTCTTCATACAAAACTCAAACTGGGGCCAAGAAAATGAGAGGAACACCACTCCTATGAGCTGCTTATGATGCAGCATTTGTACATGCTTTGTTATGCTCTCAGAAATCCCTTCTTTTCAGATCCAGTAGGTTCCTCAATGGTGATTATCCTCCAGTAGATGGATGCAACAACAACTTCATCCATTAGTCTTGTTAGAGGTAGAGAAAGCGCCTCTGAAGTAAAAAACTCATTACTGAGCTTGGGTTAAGTTAATGAACAAAGACTCAGCTGCAGATTGGTCAATGCTTTTAGCAGGTTGTAACTAACAAATTGGGTGCAGTTTGTAAAACATTTTAGAGTTTTCAATTTCCTTGTTTTATAAACCCTCTCCAAAAGCCTAACTTAAAGCCCACAGAGGTTTTCGTTCAGTTGATGGCAGATCATACTCCAAGCACAAGCAAGTTTCTGCCCCGGGCAGTGCACTTTCTGGGACCACTCTACTCACTTAAGGTCTATGCAGTGTGTTTAAAGATGATGTAAGTCAAGAGGGCAATTTCCCATCAGCATTGTCCCATGTAGTATATCTGAGCCCAGTTTTGGAAAGTAGCTATAACACTGTGACACCCACCCACACAGCACAGCAAGTCAACCTGCTGAACTAGTATGTCATCCTTGCTCAGCTGTGGATGTTGCAACTGTGTCTCTCGCTTGTACTTTCAGGTAATAAGGAATAAGTAACTTCAGGTCTAACAGCCTTTCCCAAGCTCTTTCAATGAGCAATGAAAAACTCATTAAAACCAGTCAGATAGTTTCCCCCCCCACATAAATATATGTATATACTGGTTTGCCTTCATTAATTTCAAATCTATTGATATTTAATTAATACTTTTGTTTTTCTTTTACTATTAAGTGGAATGATAGGTTATCTTCACTCTGAATTAATTCAACACATGATTAAAAAGTGAATCTAACGGCAGAATGATCCCTGCTGGCAATAGAAAGCCATGTTTATCTTTCCTTCTCCTTATAAAAATGGAGTAATGGTTTCGGGTAACTCTCAATGGATGTCATGGATTGGAGGGAAAAACTTTTCCATCAAAATATTTCATTTTTGAAACCAAAATATATTAAGGAAAAAGACAGTAATTTTAATACAAATTAAAACCTTGTTTTAATGCATTTCTTTCATAAAACCATATGAAAACAGCTTTTCTTCAACATCATGAAGACCTCCCTTGTTTCTGAGGTCTTTTTGTTTAACTTTACAAGTATATATTTATCTTGATTTTTACATATTTTTACATTTGAACAAAATGCAGAAATTGAACAAATGAATCCATGAAGTAAGATAAAATGGTTTAGTAAGATTTCAGAAAAGAATTGTAAGGAGGACAAATGGACATTTCCCAGAAATTTTATTTTAAAAAAATCATACTAACTTTCCTGAAAAACCTTGACTGCTTTCTGATCAGTTTCCTCTTGATTTCAGAACATTTCAGATTTCAGAAGAAAAGGTAGTGTTCTAGATAAGACTAACATAATAACAAACCAAAAATAAATCAATGCCAAAAAAACCCCACACATATGAAAATTGAAAACAGGAAAATGAAAAGAAAAAACACAGAATTTGTTAGTCTTCTGTTTCCCTAATCCACAGTTGTTGGTGCTGTGCAATCCAGTGGGTGAAGATTTGATTTTTTACTGGTTTAGGATTGTGGCTTTACTGGATTATTTTACTCTGACTGAGCTCCAGGGCCAGAGCTAATAAATTTGCCTTAGTTGGGATAACTTCATTTTCTTTTCTAGCATGTGTGCTAGCTGGTGCCTCTGCAGGCTTGGTTAGTCATATTTTCACACAGCTTTTGGAAGTTCCTCTAAAAGGAACTACTGCAGATATTTGATTCACATTTTAATCTCTCCTCACAATGTTGAAACTCACCATCTCATTGAATTCTGCTAAGAGGAATGCAGGGATCTTCTGTCCTGGGAATTCAGTTCCCTGGAAGTTGGCTTGCAAATGTACAGGGCACTGTTGATTCTGCTCTTCTGGCTCCCAAGAGCCCACTGCTCTCCATGGTTAGCTACAGAAATGCCTAGACCCAGTATGAATATCCTTCAATGGATGATGTTCTTCCATGCCTTGTGCACATCTGGTTCCTTCTGTGCCACACACGGAGACCACCTTGGGACTTCAAAGTCTCAGTAGTCATCCCAAGTAAAAAACCAAAACCAAAATGAGAGGCAACAAAAGAAATAATTTTTAAAAATAAATAAAACCTCAGCCCAGATACAGTTGCTCTGATTCTTCATTGGAAGAAATATGCTGCGCTTTAGAAACATACAACCACCTCAGGATCAGGTCCTGGAGAGCTTCCAAAGATACTGCGTGTATTTTTAAACCGCTTTCTTCCCTCTACACCTGAGTGATGTGTCACAGGACACATACACATTGATATCAGTCCTGTGAATATTTGATGAGAAATCACACAACTTTTAAGAAAACCACATCCTAGAGAAAAGTTGTTTCCTGAATATCCATTATTCTTGTGCTCAATTGAGACATTGAATGGTTTTAAGATTTAGCACTTTGCTTTATCCTCTCCGCTCCGCAATTTAGCAAAGGAATTGTTCTAGTACTGAGTTGCACAACAGATTTGGTTTGTTCCTGCTTGAACTCTGAATAATTCTACCAATTGAGGGAGTTATAGTCTTCTGAATGCACTTGCATTGTTTTGAGGGATTATGGTAGAAATGTCCCAAAAGTTCAAACAAATATATGTGTCAAGGTTCACAGCTCTAGGAAAATTGATTTTATTATATATGCCACCAAATATTTAAGCAGTAAGGCAATATAAACACATACCTGATTTTCTCAAATATACACTGCAGCATTAGATCTCTCTTTAAGAAAGAGTAAACAGAAACCCTGTACCTTATAACAATATCATCATTCATGGGAGAAACCATTTAGAGCAACTGCTAAAAGAACATGAGATACTCACCTATGAACCATGTGCACAAGGCCTGATTGTCTTCCACCAGCAGAAGTATTCACCTGCTGATCCCTGTTTTGATGAAAATCCAATACTTATTCAGATCTGAAACCAGAAGGATTGTCTGGTAAGTGACTCAGGGAAACCTTGTAAAATTTCCCGTAGTCTCCACTGCCCTGAAGCTTGAATCATGTCAATGCAGAAAAAGCAATTGTTTCTTGGGTTTAAAGACCTCAGGGACACAAAAGCTGCTATACAGAGGCTCCAATTTCATCAGAGACACCAAAGCCTGAAAGGAAGCCTCAGTGGCACTTCTCAAGAGGAGCAATGTTACTTGGAGGTAGGAAGGGCTGCTAAAAATGTAGCTGAGCCTTTCCCAGGCTTAGCCTCGACCTCCACTGAATATACTATTCGCCTCCATGGGACCATCCCACATACATTTTTAGGCACCTCCTCACCAAAAGCATACACAAATGTGAAATATTTTTGTAAAGTGCAAAGGATGAAGAAGAACAAAAACATAGGATATTTTCAAAGGGGTTAGGTGTTTGGTTGGGTAACCTTTACTGAAGGCAAGACACATGTGAGAAAGTTAAATAAATACCCTTCAGTGAGCTTTGCATATGACCTTAATTGTTTCATGGGAAAATCTGGTCCTGTTTCTGCATGTGGGGATTCCCTGGATGGAGCAGACCACCTTCCACCTTCCGTGACAAACAGCTGCTGCATAGCACTCAGGCTGCTTGTTCCTAGTTACAGAGCCACCAGCTTCAGTTTTGAGTGTTATGATTTATTTACCACTTGTGGAGGACTCTTCATGTGTTTAGTTTAGCAGCAGGACTAGTTAGAGAACAGTGACTTTTATACTTGTGAGTCATGGATGTTAATAAATGAAATTAGGTATATTAACAAAGGAACCCTGGCATTTAGGGCACACTGCTTTATTTAAAAAAACACTTAAATCTCCAATATATTTTAAAAAGCAGTACTGGTTTAAACATTAAGCTACTGTTATATCCTAGTAAGGAAAAAAAAAATAAAAGAAGAAACATACTGTAACTTTAAACTGTTCTTGATTTTAAGCCAAAGAGAGCCTTGTTGAGACGGACCGTTCCATCTCTCACAGAGAAAACATTTAGGAGGTGGAAAACCAGAGCTGATCACTGGGGACTGGTATCTGTAACAGGCTGATGATCATCTGTGCCAACTCCAAATCCCAGCAGGTGGATACGCACAGTTACGGCACCTTCCAGTAGACAGCTGGCACCTCTGTTAAATATTTTGTGGCAATACGTGAATGCAGAGATGACCACAAGAATGCACAACACATGCTGTGCTGAGATCTGATTTAACTGTCTGAAGCCAAGAGAAGCTCTGCAGAGACTGCTGAGGACACGCGCTGCATAAAGCGCCTTTTGACTATTCCGTGACTCAGAGGAAAACCCAGGATGCTCATTATAAACTGTGGTAAGGTCACTTCTAAAAATGGATGTCCGCATTCCCTCTTTCACTTTTCTTTCTTGGTTAGCTTGGTGCAAGCTAGTCTTTTAAGGACAGTGAAGCTGCTTCCTCCATCCTTGGCCCCACATGATGCCATCAGCCCCGTGTCTTTTCAGCCCCACTGGCAGGATGGAATATGCTCAGACAGGAGGCCTGCCCTCAGTCAATCAAGGCTCTGAGAGGAAGGTGCTGCATTAACAGGGACTGTACAGTGACCTGAGATGCCTGGGGCTCATTAGCAGTTTGGCTGTGGTTCCTATGCTAAGGCCGTCTCCACGGCAGAGCTGGGCAAAGGAAAATGCTCCCCAGTAATCTGAATAGCAGCTGTGAGGAACAGTGCTAAGTATGTATAAAACAGGATCCAGAGGCATGCCTGTGCCATTTCCAGCTATCTGTTCACTTTTATTTTACACAGGATCTGTGGGATCCCTGGAAAACTCAAAAAAGTATAAATTTTGGGGCTGGGGTTCCTGTCCTGTGAAAGTTTGGTTATACAGCTCATATCATCAAGAAGCTGGCTACACTTCTGTTTAATCCAACACTACCTTTTTCAAGCTGGTGCAAATAAAAGGAAGAAGAAAGATCCAGCCTAACCTTACCACTCTCTTTCTCCAGTTTTCCCCCTTCTCACTAAACCTACCGCAAGAGGCACCGCAAGAAGCACCGCAAGAGGCTCTGTAGAGTTTTCAGGGATGCTATCTAGCATACTCAACCTCAAGCCATTCAGGGTAATCTGTGTTACAGCAATTGCATACCAAGGAATTTCCTCTGGGAGGAACTGAGACAGTCAACAGCCAACAAGGCACTCTGTGAGGGAGGGATTATAACCTGGACCAAAAATTTGCCTTTGACAGGGCCCTCTTCTCATGCTTACACTATAACAGAAGCTACAGCTGTGCTTCAGCCACTCTCTCTAAGTGCAATTGATCCATGCTCTCTTCTCACCCTGAGCTTTTTGCCTCGGAGCTGCAAAGGTCTCTTCATGGCAGCTGAATAAGGGCTCCAGATTCTCATGGGCAATTGGGCAGAAACGGCAATTGGGCAACAGAAACCTGAACCATGCACCCAAGCTTCCTAATGAACTCCCTAGGGCAACACGGTTGAAGTGGCTTCAGTCTTATTTATTTCTTTCCTGCTTGAGCTGTCTTTTGTCCTTATATTCAGCTGTTATTGAATTCTGTTTTCAGACTACAGAATGACCAGCAGATGAGGGAGTGAAGGAAGAAACTGAGATCCTTGATATCTAGATATGCATGTGACATAGGAAGTGAAGTTGCAAGAATTAGTGATTATAAGCCAATGATATGTGTCACTTTGTTTCCCACATACAGCCCTTGAATAAAACATTCCCAGATGTCTCCCATCATTAAGGACACTGTCCTTTCAGAAATTAACTTACTATTTAAGGCCAAGGAATAAAACTTTGCAAGTGCAGGGAGCTTTGTTTTCAGTCCAAACAAACTCTGCATTTATTTTTCTTGGTGAAGAAAACTTCCTTCAGTTTAACTGTTTGTAACTTGAAGTAAGGATCCCTCTCTGCCTAGTAACATTAATACACACAGTAAAAGCAGTATGATCGCCATACACCAACAAGTTTTTAACTATATCTCAGATGTGGTTTGCTCTTTCCAAAAAAAGTTGTCAGACCACAGCAACAATGCATTTTAGAAGTCTGGTTTTCTTGGCATAACCATAATATGCCTCAAACTTCATTTTTACCAAAAAAAAGAAAAGGAGGAAACTACTATATATCAGTGATAAATATGTGGAATGTTTTAGTTCCTCAGCATCACCAGAATAATTTTCAGACCACAACCACCTTACAAGTCTAGCACACCATTTTAAACAGACAGTCCAAAAATATAAAAAATGGTAAAAGGCCAGATTGTGAACTCAATGGAGTTTCACCATCTAAAGATGTCATCCAAATTCAATATGTATTGCAGTCTGTTTATCTATCTAAGATAGGTTACAGCTTGACATAACTTTGCCAATACTGTCAAGTGTTGTAATATAAATATTTTGATTATGATGATTAAATGAGTAACATATCCTTACTTTCTAATAGTTTCTTAAATTTCATTTTATTAAATATGTACTGCAGGGAATAATCCTGCATTGGCAATTGAAGTAACATGAAGAACTATTACTTTAAGATCCTCTTCATCTCACGTTTCCATGATTCAAAATGGATATCATTTTAATCTATTGGAGAGTGCACGCTGTAGCTAATAGCAGTAAACTTTGTGCTATACTTTGCTCGGGCCAAAAAATCAATCAACTAAAATTGGCTTTATAACTTAGTTATAAATCTTCCAGGGAAAATGAAGGATAAAAGGAGAAAGAAAAAGGTTTATGAAGTAAACACTACAAGCTTCTATCTAGGAGCAACGATTCTGCAAATGGACATTGCTTTACCTAATCAATCAGGCTCATTAAACACAACATGAATGTTTCTGGTGTGTAATGGAGGAAACGGTTGCTTAGGTCATCACTGAAGATTTTCCTACTGTGCAACAAATTCAATACTTTGCCCTTCCAAATTTCTAGATGTGTATTGAAGCATACATCAGAAAGAGAGAAGAACCATGCATTCAGTGCCTGTTTCGTCTAATCAGCACAGGTTTGGAAAATTGATCTCATAGAAGCACAGTCTTTCCAGTAGTGCTAAACATTGTTACACTGCTATATTTAGGTTTTAGAAGCAGGACTTCTCAAGTTCATGGCTTAATTCAACTATTGCAAATCAGATACCCATTTTAACCAAGAGAACATAGGACCTTCTAGGTACAGCCTCACTTGAATCAGCTCCATGTTTATCATCCAGTGAACACAATCAACAAACATTCCCCCTCATCTCAAGTGAGGATGCTCTCATCTCAACAAGCACTCATCTCAAGTTGTGGATTCACTTCCCATGAGCAACTCTTTCTGAGCCAGAAGTGTAATTATAGCTGTAGTTCAAAATGCTCTTCCTTTCATCTTGTGATGATGGGTGAAGGTAGAATTTGGTGAAAGGTTGTAATTACTGGCTAATTGTTATTGCAGTTTTTATTTCTTTATTTTTGCCATTACACAGGATGTCTTCTTGATCTTCACAGAAGATATTAACAGTTAGCTTCTCAACTTCAAGTTTCAAAAGACTGTGATCTGATATCAAATGTGTGCGGATAAGCAGCTGGTTATCCCTGCTGACCTCTAGTCATTCCAACTGATCACTTAACACTATTGGGAAAATCTTCTGTTAGTTTGGGTATATAAGTAAGTATTTAGATGCAAAAATTTATATCTTACCTAGCCATAAATTCTTATAATCTATGAACTTTGCAATATTTTTGCCAATTCTCCTTTGGAGGCACAGATGGAAAAAAAAATACGTTGTTTTTGTAAAGCAGCTGCTTGGGGATTTTTATTTTTTTGGTGCGTGTGTGTGTTTGTTTTGTTTTGCATATGTACAAGCAAATAATACTAGTGCACCAGCTTCTGTTGGAAGAAACCCCCTCCCTCAGGAGTCAATACTTGGCCCAGTCCTGTTCAACATGTTCATCAATGATCTGGCAAGGGGACTGAGTCTATCCTCAGCCAGTTCGCTGATGATACCAAACACACTCCAGATGGCTGCGCCATCTTCCAGTGTGACCTGAACAGGCTGGAGAGCTGGCAGAGAAGAACCTAATGAGGTTCAAAAAGGACAAATGTAAGGTCCTGCACCTGGGGAGGAAGAACCCCAGGTACCAATACAGATTACGGGTTGATCTTCTAGAAAGTACTTCTGAGGAAAAGGATCTAGGAGTCCTGTTGGATAGCAGGCTCTCCTTGAGCCAGCAATGTGCCCTTGTTGCTAAGAGGGCCAATGGAATCCTGGGCTGAACAGGGAGAATTGTGGCCAGCAGGCTGATAGAGGTCATTCTCCCACTCTACTCTACACTAGGGAGTATTGGAATACTGTGTCCGGTTCTGGGCCCCCCAGTTCAAGAGGGATAGAGAACTACTGGAGAGCGTCCAGTGTAAGGCAGCAAAGATAATTGAGGGATTGGAGTACCTCCCTTACAAGGAAAGGCTCAAGGAGCTGGGACTCATTAGCTTGGACAAGCGAAAGCTGAGGGTAGACCTTTATGTTTATAAGTATCCAAAGGGTGGGTTGAAGGATGATGGAGCCAGACTCTTTTCAGTGTTTTCCAGTGATAGGACAAGGGGCAATGGGCTCAAGCTGGAACATAGGAAGTTCCATTCAAATATGAAGAAAAACTTCTTTATGGTGAGGGTTACAGAGCCCTGGAACCGGCTGCCCAGGGAGGTCGTGGAGTCCCCTTCTCTGGAGATTTTCAAGACCTGCCTGGATGCAGTCCTGAGTGATGTGCTCTGGGTGTTCCTGCTTTAGCAGAGGAGTTGGACTAGATGATCTCTAGAGGTCCCTTCCAACTGTCAAATCCATGAATTCATGAAAACAGAATCATTCCTGTTGGTACAGTGCCAAACAATTCAGGAGGTTTGCAGTGAGAGCACTTTGTACATCACACAACTGCTCCTTCAAAAGCAAACAACCATGTGCATCTTCCTATAACTTATCTGTGCCGAAGTCATTGTTTCCAGAGAAGCACTGGGCACTCACTGTGGCCTCCATGCAATGCACAGCAGCTGTGCATTGGAGCCATACGTGGTAACATCATTTCCCCTTGTGGCACCTGGCTCTCTGCAGAGCTCTCTGCTGGAGACCTGCCACTTTGGCAGATCAGAGTTCCCAGTATCTCCCTTGCCAGTGCAACTGCGAGGAATACCTTCAGCCTGAGACTTCCTTCAAACATCACTATGTTAATGCCAAAGCTAATTTCCCATTTTACAGCAGAGATAATTGTTAATAATGTTAATAATATCCCATTGTGGCTGTACATGGAGTTTATATGGGGTTTGGTGGCTTATTTTTTTTTCCTTTCTTTCTTGTGCTTTTTTTTTTCCTTTTCTACACTGATTTTCCTTTGTATTTTCCTCCTGAATATTCTGATATGAATATATGCAATAACCAAAACAAAGCAATTTTATGTTGAAAATTTTATGAAAGTGTCATAAAAAGAAATTCACGAAAGTACTTTACTCTCAGAATCAATGAAACCCATATTGCTCATTCCTGCAGAAAAAAAGGGGGACAACTGCCCATCTGCAGGCACCCCGTACTGTGCTTCACATTTCACAAGGAATTTAGTGAGCCAGGGTGGTTCCTGGTGGAATGTGCAGGAAAGAGGCTAAAAAGCAGAGGGCACTGAGCATCCACTCAACTCACTGAGGCTAACTGTAATGCAAAGTTCATGATACCAGCCAGCTTCCAGTTTAGTAACTGGTTAGAGTGGACCCCTGTCTTTCTCCCGGAGAGCCAGCATCTGCCCAGCAGAGAGATGTGGGCCTGACTGATCCTGGCAGTGTTGCTTCTCACAAGGAGCTGTACAACTTCTGTGCTCTTCTCTGTGTGTTTGCTGGAGTCTACAACCGCTGCTTTTGCAAGGGAACGAAAGCTGCCAGGTTCTGCTCATCTGCAAGCTGTCTCTTGTTTAATACCTTGATAACCTGAGGGCTCCTGGTAGAGAAAGTGGAAAGAAGAGACCAGTTTTCACATTGGCTCATTTTGGAGGCTCCTTCAGAAAGACTAGAGCTCTGATAATTTGTGTTTATATGTGCCTTGTCCTCTGCAAACAGATGATTTACTGCCACTTGCAATGACAGTTTAGATCACCTCATGAGCACCTAATAGCAGCTGGCTTGATTTACATTTCAAAAAAATGACATGCATTCACAGAAAACAAGTCAGCTCACTGTGACACTATCAATTAACATATTTCAAAAGATCAGATTAATTTCAATGAAAAATTTTTGCTTAGTAATTTTCTATAGAGTAAAATAGTATATATAAAACAGAAATAGTAAAAAGCACATTAAAATATTAACTAAATTTTGCCTTAAATGTTAGAAAGCTAAATATGCATTTTATTGTTTTGGGGTTTATTCCATAAATTACTTCTTCAACTTTTGAATTATAGTTTTCTCAGTTTTATTTAGTCATGAATAAAAAAGAGAAGATTTAAAGATGCAGTCATGTTGTATAATGTGAAATGAAAACACAGTCAAAACGTAAGTGTTCAGATAGAAGACACTTTTCTATAATCTCACAGCAATAAGGCTATCATAAAACCCCTTCACAAATGTCCCCAAACCCCACACAGCACAATAGCTTGGGCTTCATCTATAACACTTGAATGTTTTCAAAATATTTTTGATAGAATACATTACATCGTCTTCAAGAGGTTTCAGTTGGTCTTGATGGTCAGCATGAGCTGTATGCTTTTCGCTCCATAAACAATCAGGTTGCATATTTGTGCCAATCACAATCACTGATTTGAAAGGACATCCAAGAAGCAGTTTTATTATGAAATGTAGGATGATGTTTTTGGTTATTAACTTTTTTTTCCTTTGGCTATTTACAGCTCGTTCTTTTATGAAAACAATTCTACATTGAAAGTAGTTAGATTTTTACAACAACAACAACAACAACAATGACAACAAAGGAAACAGAAAGAAGACCCAAACACAGATATTAGTTAAAAATGCATTCATTTTAGGTCTTGAAAAATCTGTACATTTCAGAAAAACAGACATTACTCATGCCACATCTTGTTATAAAGAGAGTGCTTCCATCAGATAACAGTTTTGGGGGGAAGGCATTGTGGGAAGAAAGGCAAAGTTTCACCAGCTCTGGTAAGAGTCTATTCCACTGTCACATGCAGAGGCAGGAAATAGGACTTGAAATGTTTGTACACCTAGCCCCCAACAAGGTCCCCAAAACTGTGTCCTCAACTACTACAAATAATCAAGGCCTGCTGACCTGCACTAAAGTAGGTCAGAAATGGTTCAATTTGAAGAAGCATCCAAAAATCTGAGTTGCCTAGCTAAACCATTCTCTAAGTGGCATATTTCATATCAGCCTGCCCTTCTTTTTCATGAAACATGTAGTCTGCAAATAGCCTCTGTCTCCCAAGAAACGCTTTGAAGAAAATTCTGTTTATACATTCTTTCCCACCTGACTACTTTGCCCATATGTAAAATGAGTTGTTGTTATGTGTTGTCATACGTTTCCATGCTGAAAGAACAAACATTACCAGGCTTGTCTGGAAAGACTTACTTTAGAGGAAGGGATGAGACAAAGAAAGAGCAAAAGAAAAATTCCTGTTGGAGCGAATAGAGGATACAGACTTTTGTGCATGGTCCTCTTCTGCTCTCTAACCAAAGCAGCCCCTGTTACCCTGAGACACCATGCACTCTGAGATATCATGGACAAAATCCCAGGAACACAACAAAAACATAGCTGCAGACACCATGGCTGCAAGTCCTACAGGACAAACCCATTTACATGCTTTTGAACAAGATAGAGCAGAAAAAGAAGCAGAGTAGCACTCACTTGTAGAGACATGCTTTTTTTAATAACGAGCAAAGAGATCAAGAATAATTAGAAAAGATAAGTTGCTTAAAGTTTTAACTCTCTTCTCAGTAGAGTGCAATTACTGTCTCTTTAGGTTTCTAAGGGCATCAGTCTCCAGTTAGTTGCTGTTGTGAACTCAGTTACTGCCCTGTGCATCTGCAAGTCACTCAGAAATCTGCAGTGCTCTCAGTTTTTTACTACTGGCTTTGCACCTGACTCTAAATTGCATCATGAAACAAGCTCAACCTGCACGTAAACCAACACAAAAACCGAAACAGTTAAAAACTGCCTAATTTCACCTCCAGAACTTAACAAAGAGACCATTTTTAAAGCCCACCAAATTCTGAGCACTGAACAGGTATGGTCTCCATGTTATTCCTAAGTGACAAAGAAAAGCAAAGGCACTTACAAGGTTTTTGTAAAGGTGTATGGCCATAGCTTGTTCATCTTTCAGGCCAGGGGGTCAAGGGCCCAGAGATACATACAACATTGTAAACTACACAGAAGTATTACCTCTCAACAGGCCAACCAGAAAGCTTCTCTGATGTGGTTGGTGGAAAATGCCTGCTTGGTGGAAAATGTCTGCTCAGTAATCAGGGCTCAGAAGACCCAGTTAAGACAAGAAAACTTGTAGGAGCTCTGAAGTTACGGGAAGTATACCTGCAGTGAGACTGACGAGCCAATGGAGGAAAAGTTTACAGATCTCTCACTTCTCCATCCAGTCCTTTCCAGTAAAAGGGCCACACTAAGGCTTTCTCTTTCACTTGCCTATTTGCCTCTTTTCTTTCCCCTCCCTCCTTCTCCACTTGTACCTTCCTCTCCCAGACCCATATTACCTTCATACCTTCCTTCTATAGCTGACCCTGTCTTCTGCTTGCTGTATTTCTCGTCATTTATACTGCTAGAGAAATATTTAGTGATACCCCCACTGCAGTCATATCCTCCTTTCCTCAACTCCCCTCCATAATTCACACATAATTTGTGACCCACATGCTATTGCCTTGCTCCCTGCCTCTCTGCTTTGTTTGTCCTGGCAATGGATTGTGAGCTAGTAAAGGACTTCAGTCATTCAGACCTCCCATTCACGATAATACAACAAAGATGGTCTTAAGTAAGCAATCATGTCTCAACTTTCCACAGATCTGCCTATTATTTTACCAGAAAAACTGCATCTTAGCATATGCTAAAGATCTCCTTCCACTGACATCAGTTTCCATTTTAAACTCTCCAAAGGACACCTTTTTTAGTGGCTGCTCCTGAGCATATGAGGTTCAGCCCTTCCCTGCCCTTTTTAAGTGCAGAGAAGTCCCAAGAGTATTGCAGCATCACATACTGCCTTTCCATACTGCTTGTACTTCTGTGGGCATCAAACAGTTCTTGCAGCTGTCTTTGAGTGTGAGGAAGATGGGCAGACCTCTGCCTTGCTGTGTATGGGTGCTAAGGGCATAGCAAGTTCCATGTGAGGAAAGTATTTATTTTTGCGACCTTCAGGGAAGTGCTTACACAGGAGCTATTGGGTGCTAAGCTTGTGGGAAGCCCTCAGGCCCACAGAGGAGCATTTGGAGACAGGAAGAGCTGCTGGATCTCCACGAATCACTCCTATCTCATCCTGCCTCTGGCACTGTGGAGCTTGAGTGACCCATGCCTGTATGCTGTAGCTATAAGATAATGGAGAGGGAGGAAGGGAAAAACCCACAGACCCATTGCCTGTGCAGTTCATTAGTGTGACTGTGTGATCACAGAATCATAGAATCACTCAGGTTGGAAGGGACATTTTAAGATCATCTAGTCCAACCAAAAAAAAAAACCCAAAAAACCAAAAACCAACCAAACAAGCCAACAAAATCTGACCACAAATGAACAAAAAAAAAAAAACAAAACCCACACAAACCCCACACTACACCCAAAACACCACCAATACACTACTAAACCACAGAGAGTGATAAGGTCTCCCCCCAGTCTCCTCTTCCCCAGACTGAACAACCCCAGCTCCCTCAGCCTCTCCTCATGAGACTTCTGCTCCAGACCCCTCACCAGCTTTGTTGCCCTTCCCTGGACCTGCTCCAGCACCTCAATGTCTTTCTTGGGTAGGGGGCCCAAAACTGGACACTGTACTCAAGGTGGAGTGTCGTACAGGGGGATGATCACCTCTCAGGTCCTACTCACCACCCTGTTCCTGATACAGGCCAGAATGCTGTTGGCCTTCTTGGCCACCTGGCTCATGTTGGCTCATGTTCAGCTGACAGTCAAACAACACCCACAGGTCCTTTTCTGCCAGGCAACTCTCCAGCCACTCTTCCCCCAGCCTGTAGTGCTGCCTGGGGTTGTTGTGACCCAAGTTCAGGACCCAGCACTTGACCTTATTGAACCTCATTCCGTTGGTCTCAGCCCATCCATCCAGCCTGTCCCTCCTGATCCCTCTGCCAAGCCTGTCTACCCTCCAGCAGATCAACACTCCCACCCAACTTGATGTTGTCTGCATATTTGCTGAGGGTGCATTTGATCCCCTTGTCCAGATCACTGATAAAGATGTTGAAGAGAACCGGCCCCAGTACCAAGCCCTGTGGGACACCACTCGTGACTGGATTTTACTCCATTCACCACCACTCTCTGTCCCCAGCCCTCCAGCCAGTTTTTAACACAGTGGAGAGTATTCCCATCTAAGCCATGGGCAGCCAGTTTCTCCAGGAGAATACTGTGGGAGAATATATCAAAGGCATCCTGATTTCCAGCTAATGATTTAAATTCACAGCATGTCAACGTGTTACCTAACCTCCATCTGGCTTCCTGCATATACAAGATATCTCCATGTAGTCTTTCTTTTTCTAATGGCAGGATTATAGCATATCTTTGGATAACATTCCTAGGAATAAGCACATAAAATTTGCCAGCTCAGTTCCCACAGAGATAGGTGTCTGATTTGGAACATATCACTTGCTCTACCTGCTCAGTATTTTCCACATACTGAACAACAACTTATTTCCTCAACACCACTTGAAATCCTTTCAACCTTCTTACTTGTAAATTGCACCAGGAAAAACGAAGGTGGAATTCAATGGTTGTATTTTGCAGCAGACAGATAAAGGAAGGAGGGAAGCAAACAAACACAGACAAAGCAAGTCAAAAGCATTTTAAAAAAAACAAACCACACATCCATATATCTTAGCAACCGAATAACATTGCCTGTAGGCATAGGTATATGCTTGTGATTTTGATGCCTGGCTAGCAAAAAGAGCAAAGACCTTTTTTTTACCCCTCTAAAGTCCTTTACAAATCATGAACACAAAATATGTCATCAGCAGACACCACATGCTGACGTTTCCTTTAGGAAGAATGAATACACATCATTTTCTCAAGGCTACAATATGTTTCACTTAGAACAGAGTTAAACTTTACTGGAAATGAGAATCACACTCTAGCTTTACAGAAGAAGCTTGGTCATTGCCGTACTCCACAAAAAAGACATTCAAATGCTGGACTGAGTCCAGAAAATGGCAATGAAGCTGGGGTGGGGTCTGGAGAATAAGTCTTACGAGAAGCGGTGGAGGGAGCTGGGTTTTTTCAGTCCATAGAAAAGGAGGCTTTAAGGGGAAACCTTAAATCTCTCTACAACTACCTGAAAGAGGGTTGTAGAGAGGTGGGAATTGGTCTCTTCTTCCAAGTTGACAGAACAAGAGGAAATGGCCTCAATTGTGCCACAGGAGGCTCAGATTGGACATTAGTAAAAATTTTTACATGGAAAGGGTTATTAAGCATTGGAATGGGCTGCCCAGGGAAGTGGTTGGGTCATCATCTTTGGAAGTATTCAAAAGATGGGTTGACATGGTGCTTAGTGACATAGTTTAATGATAGGGTTTTTGTTTATCAGAGTTAGGTTGATAGTTGGACTGGCTGATGTGAAAGATCCCTTCCAATCTAGACAATTCTATGATTCTAGGTTTCTATGTAACTCCATACTCTTTAATTACTTATTTCTATCTGATTTCCCCCTAAAAATGTCAATCAATCCACATTTCCACTGGAAAAAAAATAATAGTTGGACTGGCAAAAAAGTAGAGATACGAAATATTATGTACAACATTTGTACACGAAAAAAAGGTTGACATTTTCAACTTTCAGAAATTGGAATTGGGGAAAAAAACAGGAACCTGTCTTTCCATATCTGTCACCACATATGAAACACGCATTTAATAATCTTTTATTATTTTTAACTAGTTGTTTTACTAGTGGTTAAGCAGGTGTGGCTCAGAGAAAAGTGGAACACAAAGTTGTTGGCCTCGGCAAGAAGCCATTTTGTGTTAACAATGACAAGATTAACAGCAAGAGAATCAGAGGTGGAGCTTTCTGAAAGCTTGTCAGATTTTTGTTTCACGTAAGCAAAGCAATGTGTGGGTGGTAAAAAAACCAACCCTTGCTATAGGCAAACTTGAGAAATTCAACTCTAGAGTTAGAGATCAGTTACCTACACATTTTTTGTTATATCTGTGTTACTGTGATTGACTAAAGAACCTGAGGCAGATAATCTGTTTGTGGATAAAAAATCTACTCGTGGCTTTAATCAACAATGAGGAAAGGCCAAGATCTTAAGAACTGACTTACACTGACTGAAAGTTCATCAGCTCTTCTACAGCTGAACTCCTTCAGTTTTGTTATAGGGTTGGGAAGCTCATGAGATCACTGATGCTCATGGCATCACTGTTGCTCACTTAATCAAGCAGAAGAAATGTTACCCTTAGACTGCACTTTGTTTTAATTAATTTCTGTAATTCACAAATGGTGTGCGAGAAGTATTTACTAATGTTATGTTCCCTCACCAGATATATACTGTTAATAGATAGTGACCCATGGGATTGACATAACTAATCATAAACATAACTGGATCTCTCTAATGTCAGAGGCATATAATTTGTTTGAAACTGGAGGCAAGGATCTGTGGTGATTTTTATTTCTTCTGAAATTAATGATTGAACTTTAGTTCACTTTAGCCAAAGTTGTCTTGTGTTTCTCTACAGCTTTGGTAGAGGTTTTTAAAGAAGTGAGCCTTGATATCTTTAGTTCAGTCATAAATGCTGCCAGCTCCTCAGAGCACTTTCAAGTTCCTACACTTCAATAATTCCCTGGAAGTCAACAGCAATACCAGCATGTTTGAGTCTTGGCAAGATTTATTCCTGAGACACCTGAATAAGCCAAGTGATTTTATAAAGAGCCAAGCAATTGGTGCTTATGATAAACTTCAGCAAGCCAGTGTTAAAGAGACAGACATTGTCTCTAAAATCTCAGTAAAAAAAAAGGAATAGCTGTCCACAAAACCCCAATAATAACTGCATTGTGGCAGCTTCTTCTTCCAGAGCTGGGACACAGGACCTTATCTCTGCTATTCCCACTCTTCACCCAATGCCTGAATAGTTAATTAAATGGGGATGCATCTACCAGTGCACACACAGAAGCAAGTTGGGGTAAATGTAGGAGCGCAGACGGACTGTACAACAAAGCCAATCTAGCAGCTAGATGCCTCCAAAATGGCAGTTTCTACTTCTTGTGCCCACTTTGCACATTGGTCTAGTGTGGGCATCTTGTCTCACACAGCTGCAAGGTGTCTTGAAGCACTAGGCTGGCAGAAGTTGAGTCCTACATTAACAATGGGCTCATGAGGTGCTGGTGGCTCTCCTGGCACTAGGGCAGCAGTGACTGGCAGGACATGTTAGGAGCACATAGGTGGGGACATGCAGGGCACAGGAGCCCTCCCTTGGGCAGTATGAGGCCTTCAGGTAGCTTTAGCTCTGTCTTTAAACCCCACAAATATCTGTGGGGATCATTATAATTTCAGCTGCCAAGAAGTGCAAACCAACTTGTTTGCTAATGGACTGTAAGAAACAAACTTTTCCTTTCCCTCTATGGTGGGCTCACTTTCTGCCTTTTTATCTGCTGTCTCTGTATCTTAGCATGCAGCACATGCACCAGGAATAAGCATGCTTATCTGAGTCTGGTTCCTGGGGAGCAGAACCTCCTTATTATAAGTCAGAGCTACCATAACGCCCATCCTCAGTCTTGCATACACCAGACCTGAATTATCTTACACGTGGCATTTCTGGGTAGGATTTACTGTGGCTGTTCCATGTTCAATACAGCAAAATGCTAATCCACACATGTAATTAATTAGAGTCTATACATAGGGCCTGAAGCCTTAATTAACATTCCTCTCTGATTAAATTATCACTGAGAATTCCAAGTCTCAGGTGAAACTAAGTGTCGGAAGTTTTTAGCACTTGATTTTCCGCCCCCCTATCTCCCAGGACTTCAAAGTGAACATGAGGTCCATTTCCCAAATCCAATGGAGCTTTGCCATGCCCCATTTCTTCCCTGGCCATACCTCCCAGCAGCAAAAATCCTGCACTTCGCAGTTTTGCCTGTTTCACAGTTATGTGATATCACCAGCCTCTGTGAATTTGCTTTATGAAAGGCTTAAGATGCTAGCCCATTATTTTTCAGTATTAAAAAGTCACTGGTTTTATATTTGTGACATTTCACAAAGATAAGGAAAGACAACCTTTATAGCAATGTGTACAAATATCTTCAGCCACTTCAGCAAACCATGTTCACCGTAGCTTTTTGCTATCCTGTCCCTCAAAGTCAAGTTTCCCTGCCTTAAATAACCCTTTTGTGTCATTATCATTGTTTGTATCTCCTGTTGTATTTTTTGTCACTATCTCGCAAGTAGTTTGACCTCTGAAAAGGTAACTAGATATGTCTAGCTAAATCTGTATTTGTAACTAACAAACTTTTCCCTCAAAATCAGATGGTTTTGTACAGCTAAATTCCAAATTCCAAATTGCTACAGAAACTCACATGCTAGTTTACTGTACTTTGCTAAAATTTGGACTTTCCTTTTCAAAAACTAGGGTAGACATAATCCTGCCCAATCACCTCATGATGGACAAATGTGTCCAAGTATTGGATGAAGTGCTTGGGAAACTACCAGACTGAGAAGATTAATAGTGGGGAAAGAGGTATTCACTCCTAGGTTCTCAGCCAAACTTCTTGCTGACTGGAAGAGCTCGATGGCTTGATAGCTGACCTCAAGCTCTATAGTCCATGTGATTAATTTATTTTACTAACTATGTTACCACCTCCTTCAAGGGGACTAGCCTAGGGTAAAACTAGCTCAGGGTAATGGGTGCATAACCTCAAATTTTCAGAGATGCTGAACTAACAGGAACATCCAGAGTTTTCTCAGTTTTATAAGGCTATATACGATACCAAAAAATCTCATTTCAGTTACACAAGCCAGAAAGGTTTCCAATACTAAAGTGTTGTGGGTTTTTTTCCACAGATAAAGAAAACAGCATAACTTTATCTCTTAGATTAAATGTATGTTGAGAAATGTGCTTTGGTGGCCATAGAATATTTGTTACAGATATGCAAAGATTTTTGTACAAAAATTTTATTGATTGAGATCATTGTTTTAGTAAACTGTGTGTTATATAAAGAAAACTGATTTGGCCTAGGTAATAACTTCTGCTGATTTGCAACTTGCAAACATTTTTGAGGTTTTGACTCTAGTCTTTGGAACTGTGAAACATAAATGTTTCAAAATCTTGTAAATTTGCATAAGGTGGGGAGACAAATTTCCTTCTCATCTTCTCTGCTTATCTCTATCTTCACGTGAATTGTCATTCACCTTTTAGCTCATCTGTATTCTATATGTATTTCTTTTTCATCCTTTCATAGCTCTTTACAGCTAACCAAGCTTAATAAACTTCATTGTAGCTTGCTACTGCAGCTCTGTATCAAAAGGAAAACAAGTGTATAGGTTTAGTAATTAGTAAGTTGCATCATAGTGAGGGAAAGTAATAACTTATTACAAAATCTGGCTGGAAAACAAGACCATGCCTCCCACTTGATATGGTATCAGTGTAGTTTACAACTATGAAAATCATTTCATAAAGGATTTATTTCCTCAGAAAATGTTGTTCTGGGAAACTAACTGAAAACCCAAACACCAACAGTATTTGCTACCTTTGAAAAGACACATGTTTCTATGACAGGCAGAAGACTAAGTATGTTTTATCCACCAGATTAAATTTTCCTGAGGTATAGCAACATCCTTCAAGCGAGCATTCCCTTAGACCTTTAGGGTACCATTTTGGGTACCTTTGGGTACTATTTGGGGCACTTCTCATTGCTTACCTCCTGGTTAGGCTCTTGAAAAAGAAGTATTGGCTGGTAAGCAGTTGTGGCAGAGGGGAGGGGATGTAAATTAGGCTCCCAAAGTAGCAGGGAAAATGTGTGAAACACATGGACAGTTCTTCATAGAAAGGAAATGCTGATGCTGTTTCATGCTTTGAGTTTGGCAAAGGATTGCAGTGTGAAGAGCAGATGGAGGCATATTCCTTCTTTTTCACCTGTAGCCTACCACACAACCAGTAGCTACTGCTGCCTGTAGTAAGTCAGTGAACAAAGGTGATGTTTGACACCTCATACACAAAAAGTGCTGGGATAAAGAGAGTCAAAAGCCCCCTGTTGGTTGGGGCTGCTTGCTGCTGTTATTTACAATGGCTCTCCAACTTTGCCTGCCCAGTTTGGATAACACCCATCTTTCAAGTACTTATTCGTGATTTTTGGCAGTGCAGTTAGAGCTATTTGTGATGATTATTCAGCGATTTCTAAAGCAGAATGTAGTGAATCATCTTTTGCAGTAAATATTTCTTTAAGAGGCTTGGGGTGTAAAGACAGACTTGCCTGACATGTTCTGGTTAAGCCTCCATGCTGCTGAAGTTGATTGATGAGTCCTCAAAGAAGGGCACATCCCTGCCCCTCCTTTACAAGCACTTCCTACGTGACTGATAGTTGAGTCAGTGTTATGTCAGTTATGTCAGTCACCGTAGCTACAGACCTTAGCTCAGAGCACTCATCAGTCACTGGCCAGGAAGATTTTGCTATCTATCTGTGAGTGTATGAATGTGCAATACTCTTGCTTCACATCCCACAAGAGATCCCTAGTCAATTCTGAGTGCAGCCAAAGTCAGGCAGTAACTCTTATCATCAGAAATTGATTTATGCTTGCTTAACAGAGAACCATAGCTGGCTTAGGGAAGTATTGGACAAGTTCCTAATGAGAAATCACCCCTAAAAGCAGTGTTAAGAAGACATATACAACATTGGTGGTTAAGGAGGGTGACTGAAGTCACCACCAGTTTTCTTTAGTCACTGGTGGTTGAGAAAGAACTTGAAAAAAAGCAAAAAAAAAATAAAATTAAAGATGGTAAGGATAAGCCCACATATCCTTCACCCTCCTGTTTGCTGTAATGGCTGATCCCTCAGTTCACAGATGCCAAACAAAAGGTAGTCTTTTACTACGCCAAAGCCATCATGGGCCAGGTGGTCCCTCAATGATAAGAAAAGGCAAAAAAAGGTAGACTCTGATACACTGTTCCACAACTGTCTTTCTGAGGGTGAGGGTCAAAGGCAACACATCTTCTGTGAAATGAACACTGGGGTATGGGCTTTTTTTTCAAGGCAGATAGATAGCAGTTGGTATGAATCACTTGGCTGTCCTGTTGCTCCTCATTGGCAAACATTTTGGTTTGACAGCAGCCAGCCCTAACGAGATGCTGAAAGACATCCATAAATGCCTCCTTTTCTGAGTAAATATTTTTGTTGGACATTGTGATGCAGCAATATGACAGGTCCCATCTGTGATACCAGCCTTGCCTGTACATGGATAAGTACAAGTTCAATCTAAGTAATCCAAACCTTTGACATGGACTCAATCATTTTAAATTCAAACAATGAATGAAAACAAGAAAACCTATGTGTCAGACCAACCTACACAGAGTTTTCTGGAACTCCCCAGGTTCCAGCCCTGAAAAGTTAATTTCCTTTTGCCCCTTAAATCACTATTCCATGCTGGGACATGACCCATATGCATATTCCCTCTGTTTTAGTCTTTTATTTCTCTGTTCCTTTGCCACATATCTCAGATATTCCCTAATTTATTACCAGGAAACCAACAGGTGCTTGACAGATGGCAATTTGCCTGCTATTAATTGCTGGGAAACTGCTCACTCAGAGATCTTATCCCTTCATTTTCTGCTCCTTATACTAATTGGCATTCCTGATTGGTGATAAGGAAGAAGAATAATTAGATATAGATAGAGCATTTTGACTGATGCAATCTACACAGCAAATGGCTGTGCAGCAGCAATCACAATGGCACAGGAGCTGTCAGGAAGCTTTGTACAGAGGTTGGTGCATGGTATGCAGAGAGGCCGAGAGCTGGTGAATTAGTGTATGTAATTTCCAGAAATTACATATTCCCAGAGCTACCTGGGATATCCATGAAAGCCAGACGGTATCACTTCAGAAGGTATTAATTAGCATTGCCGAGGTCCCTTCTCCAACCTCCAATACCTTTGGGAGAGCGAGTCCTCCAAAGGCCTTTAAGCAAATTAAGCAGTCCCGTTATTGGAGGCAGGTAATGAGCTGTTAGCTGCAGCCAATCACTCCCCAGCGGAGCAAGCTTCCCAGCATCTCCCTCTGAGAGGGGCAATCCCTGACATCTCTGCAGGTGCTGTTTTGGCACAGACTCTGCGCCGACTCCGACTCTGCCAACCACCAGCACCCACACGCTCTAATCTGTGCTCACAGCCCCCACGTGTCAAGCCCGGGCTCTGGAGGGTGAGTGGCATTTCCATTCACAGCAACCAGTTTCACAAGCCCTGGTGCACATCTGCTCGGCTAACACGAGTCAGGGGAGACCCTGACCCGGCAGGACAACAGAAATGAACAACAGATGGGGCTGTTCAGGAAAAGGAATGTTTCTCAACAAGACTCTTCAGAAATATTTATTTTATGAGCAAAGATTAATATCCTTCAATTTGTTATGGAAAAAACCAAAAAGAATGAAATATTGAATTGGGTTTCAGACTTGTCTGCTGTGATAAATGTATAATGAATAAAAATCTGGAATTAGGCTAGGTCAGGCAAGAAAAGTTTCCCAAATGCTGACCACTGGGATTTTAATGAAAATTAAATTATAGCATGTATTTTGCTGGGGTTTGGCTGTTTTCAAGCGGAATCGGCATGCTTTTCAGGTAACAACAATATGAAGTGGAACTCCATCCTGGCCTGCAGGCTCAGAAATATCTGGAAAGGTTACCTCAGGTTTGTTAATACTCATTCACACTTCCAAATGAGAGTCTCCTTTGTTTGTTCACACCCCTTCGGTTTTGGCCTTCTGTGACTCTTTCAATGAGCAGCATTGCTGACAGGAACACCGAACTTAAAGATGAATCCAAAGCCAATTGTGTGGAGTTTCAGCAAAACACCAGGTTCCAGTCCACATCCAGAAATACTCTCCTGAGAAAGCCAATTCTGGGAGCCTGCCTCAGCTCATTTCAGAACAGAAATATACCATGTGATTATACATATTTCCATCAAAGCAGCTCACATGGTACAGGCTAGATATTAAATAGCAGCATATGTTTACAAATAAATTCCAAACCAAAAAAGAAATACATGACCATTCAAAAATGAATGAAAGGATAGAGTTCTTCTAGCTACTGTTCTCCAGAGAAATACTCATCTGGGGATAGTAAGAACTCACCACCCTCTTTCTTCCGCTGTTTTTTTTTTCCCTCTTTCTCTCCTTTGCAGCCTGGTATCTGATGTCAGGAGCCTGTCCCACTGCAGCTTCTCAATGGACAAGAGAATAGCTGTACTTTGAAGTCTGTAGTCACAGAATTTTGTATCTGATATCAGGAGCCTGTCCCACTGCAGCTTCTCAATGGACAAGAAAATAGCTGTACTTTGAAGTCTGTAGTCACAGAATTTTTGCCAAAACAAGCAAGCAATATGTTCACAAGCTGTTATAATCAGCTACAGCAAGCAACTAATTTTTCTTGCAGAAACTGAACCTAAGAAGAGAGGACAAGGATTTGGCCTCCTTCATTCCTCCTTATTTCTTTTCAGTGTTCTTTTTTTCCTCCTCTTTTTTTTTTTTCCCCTTAAATTATATTCCATGATTTAAAAAATTTCTGCAAAATTAATCTATATAGAAGGTTGACAACTTTTTAAAAGTGCCTCTACTTCTTAAGGCCATGTGCTACAGAAATTTCTGTTTGGGTCTGTAGCCTGATAGCCAGAAATCCTTATGAGATGAGAACTTTACTACTTGATAGATCTTAACTCAGGGTGATATTCCACGTGGTAGTCTCTGGAGGACTCATTCTGTCTCAAAGGTGATGACAGAGGCCACATGGCTGCTACTGCAAAGCAAAACAAAGCATAACACTTTCAAGAAGATAAAATAGTCTAGCAGCTGATGAAGTCCTATAGTTCTGTGTGGTCCTATGCTAAGGAATAGTGGAGAATCTGTCCTTTGTTATTTTTATGGATTTAAAACTAAAAACAAGTGGAAGAGAAATGGAGATATGCAGTTCCTTTCTGGTGCCATAAATGCATTTGTTTAATTTCTTGGAAGATTTCAGTTTCCTCCCAGAATGTTCTACCTTCTTCTCATATATACTTATCATTCATTCTTGCTTCTCCTGCAGAAATGTTTACATTGGAGAGGAACCATTACTAGACATCCTAAAAGATTCATTCTCCCTGTGGCGTCCTACTGTATTTGAAGCTTCCTGAATGCTCCTCCATCCTTTCTTTTGGACTCCTTAGTCCCAGCCTTCATAATGGGCTTGGTCTGTGCAACCTCTGGAGCTACAGGGAATACACAGGAATGCTCCAGGTAACCACTTATGCTTGGCCTTTCTGAGTTTCTTCTTGTCTGCTTGAAAAAGAAAGAAAAAAGCTTTTAATCTGCTGTCCAGAAGATTTCTGCTTCTCAGGACCTGCCCACGGTGCCAGGATGAATGTTACATGGCTTGCTTGACCAACAGAGGCAACGGAAAGAAAGTCAGTTATTTCCCCTCCTGCTCATTGTTTACTGAATTCACTTGTTCTTCAGAATCTCTTCATGTTCTTCCATCTCTTCATTCTCTGTGGGCAATAGTATGAGGGCTTGATTTTATTCCAGACCTCAAGCCACAGCAAAATCTAAACACAAGCAGTGCTCATGATCTTACCGAGTGAAAATTTGTATGTACGCCTATATTTACTATTTCAGACACACAGTGCTTCACAGTTGGTTTCTTCTCTGACCAGGTTCAGTCCTTAACTAAAATGGAGTTTTCAAAGCATCTGGCTCCTGGCCTAATGCTAGTCTAGGGAAAATGAGATGATTGCAGTGGTAATAATTTGTGTGTTAGGCTTTAAGTTAGATGTGGTTGTTCTATTCTCAGTTTATCTGAACATACAGACTTTCAAAAGCAGCGTGGTAACTATTTGCTTGAAAAGGCCACTGGTTTCTTAGTCAGAAGGTTTATTCAATTTTCATTCAAGTGTAAGAAAATAAAAATAAACATATTGCTAGCCAGTGTAATATTAATCACCTCTGACTGGACGTTTCATCGCTGTGGTAGCCAGGCACATACTCGAGTTGTCAGGTTCAATTTTCTTTCAGTCAGGACCAGTCCTCATTGCGGCTGTGCTAGCAGTGGCAGGCTTTTCAGGGAAGTCCTCCCCTCTGCATGACTCGAGGATTATGAAATGGAAATACCTTTGACAGATGAACAGTCAGTCCCCCTTCCCTGGCACAGCCCTCTCCTGTTCTGCCCCAGTACAATGTGCTGCCGCTGCCGCCGCTGCCGGTGCTGAGGAGGATGAGCCACGCTGCGGGACGGGGCCGGGACACCACACAGTGCACAGAACTGCAGATTTATTCCTTGCTCACAACAACTTCTGCAGGAGGGAGTTGAGCTGCTTCTAAAGGAAAAGAAGGACTTCAGTCCTTCATGATCGTGATCGGTCAGATTCAATTCTTTACACTGAGGTTGTGATAAAAGTGCAGTGTAATTTACCTGTGTTGACTTTTCCAGTCATCTCAGTTGCTCCTCTTGGATTTCTGAAAGACCTTGAAAAACTAACCAAGATTAACTCTGACTGCTAAAATATGACTGTCAAGACACAGTTACTCACTCCTTTATACCAGTCTTTTGATTTTAAGCCACAAAAATACATAAAACTGACAGAAATTACCAAAACTTAATTTCCCCGATCAAGAAATTTAATAAGACAATATTCCTTACCTGTCTTCTTCCCAACGAATTTGCTTTGGCATTGTTCATACGCCTTGGGTGTTCGCTTTCTATACATACTCATGCAGATCAGCTTTACAATTGCAAGTAGGCATGGGACTTTTTATAAGGTCACACCTAAGCCTGCGTGAAGTTTAATAACACTTAAAAAAAGATCCTGATGACATATTGGTTTTCACCTCAACAAATCTCTTTTTCATGGATAACATTGGTTTCTAGAAATACTTCACTCAGTCCTAGAATTTCTATTTCATATCCAGCAGGAATTTAATAATTTTATAGTTATATTTCTAAAAGGATTTTTGTGACCATTCAAATTCACAGTTTGTTTTTGTTTTTTTTTTTTAAATTGGCATCTTCCTAAAAACAAAACTCAGGAAGTCAGGTTTTTGAAGCATGTTCAACATCCCATTATTTCATCTCACAGCAGTGGATCTTTGGTGGAATAGAAATTGCTGCTTTGCAAAGATCTCTGATAACTACTATCATTATTTCCTAAAATATCGGTGACGTAAAAATACAAAGCCCATTCATTCTGCATGAAGTATGTAATATATATATACACACACACTGAAAAGTCATCATTTTGCTCTGTAGTTTCATTTATACCTGTGCAAAATGACGGACACTGGAAAAATCTGACCCTGACAATTTGATTTGTGCTTTCCTTCACCAGGCCAGTTAGGTTTGCACCTTAGAGTGAGAAACAGTGCCATCAGCCACAACTGGTTGACCACAATGGAGGCAAAAAGCTTGCATTTTACCTTGTTAATTAATCCTGCCAGAAAAAAAAAGATGTTTTCCAAGGCTTTCCAAGCAATGCATAAGTAGAAGAACTATGTTCTCCTCTGGGACTTTCAAATTCCCCTGGTGTGTTTATGGACTCAGTCACTTCTGCTGCTGACACTTTGTGAGCCTCGAATGTCTGAAGCTGCAAACAGCAGCAGGGGTCAGGTCTGATCTGGCAGAGAATGGCCCCACCAGCTGTCTTTTTTTGCTTTTATGCATTATACCAAAATCATACTAAAAATGGTAGTAGCTTTATTTTTGCTTTTAACATTATATTTGGATTTACACAGTGAAGAATATATACTAGAATGCAAATGCATAGAATATAAAGGAGAGTGGATCAAATCCACTCTGAGTGTGAAAGGGTTTTTTGTATATTTTATATATACACACAAATATATATATGTTTTATACACATACTTTATAAATATGTCTTCCTCCTCTGTTACAGTGAAGCTTTTCTTATCTTTGTTTCCAAGTCTGTTAAGTTTTGTCTAGATAACAGCAAGTGTGAGATTAAACAGACCTTACACCACAAAGAACATTGTAACTAAAATATATGGGATTATTCCTAAAAAAAAAAAAATTACTAGAAAGTTCAAATGTTGTTTAAATCACTGATCTATGGCAAGATAAACTCATTTTAGCTTATCTAGCTGTTTTCTGTACTTTGCTGATTTTTCATCTCTTTCAGTGAAAAAATATTTGGAGGAATATATTTTCTTCTATATATCAGCTGAGGAAGAAGATGATTGCACCTGTTTCTATGCTCCATGGACAGCTCCTTTTTCAGACTGAATCCCATAGTTTAAAGAAATTGAGTACTAGTCCCTTGAATAGTCTTCCAAAACCTTATCCTCTACTGCAGTACATACCAGACCTGACAGAACAAGTAGCTAGGTTATTGATGATTACAGGCAGTAACAACACTGAATTGAAATCTAGTAACAAAAGCCCTTTCTACCACCACTCCACCTTATTCTCTGTCAAAGTCCTATCAAGCAAGCAGCTGCCAATCTCTTTAATATTGCACCAGATTAAGTTCAGTACTTGGTTGAATACTTTCAGTCTGGGACAGGATTTTGGACTTTGCACCTAATTTATTTAATAGTTGTCACTGGTGACATGTAACTGATCACATGGGGATGATGCAAATGGGTACTTCCTCAGTGGATCAGATGAATAGCATTTTCCTTCCCTTCACAAAGTCAGGTGGAAGTCATGAAAGGTATTAACATAGAAGGAGCCCTAGGGATTCTTTTAAGGTTGTGCAGACCAGCTGCACGTTTAACCCTAGCGGCAGAAAATGGAGGACAGCACAAGACTGCACGTGGCAGCTAACCAAGTGCTGCTGTTTCTATGAAAATGTGCACGTGCTTTAAGATGTTGGGTTTTTTTACATCATCATTAGTCAGCATTGCCTCACTCATTAAAATCTCAGCTCATTAAAGAGAAATAAAAAAAAAAAAACGAAAGCAAATAAACTGTTTTTGACTGGGAAATAAACTCCTTTAAACTGTGTAGACCTGGAGTATTCATCACTCAAGAGACACCACTGACTGAGAGTGTTGCTTTGGTCCCACAACAGAGGAAACAAAGGTGGGAGGAAGTGTTTTGCTCTTGTACTTCTTGTTTCTTGGTCTGGCCAGAACTAGGAAGTAGGGAGATAGGGGTGACAACGGGTCCTTTAACAGGTCTGCAAAAACTACTCCCTCCTTTTAGGAGCTTTTCCCTCCCTCTTTCTCCTAACTCTCTATGCCACCTGGCAAGCTATTCTCTCTCACCAAGAGCCCATTAGGCTTTGCAATACCTGAAATTCATCAAACTTGGCCTGCTCGTGGAATTACCTGGTGATATAAATTCTACGTGCTGAAATATATGAAGAAAAGGCTTCCAGTTCGAGGCTAAGCAACATAAGATTATGAAAAAAAACCCCACATTCATTGGCAAGAATTAAGTGGCTGTGACATAGGAAAGGAATGAAGCACTGTAGCTGTCCAGTTTTGTACTCTTTACTGTAATGACAGTCTCTGGACAGACACTTAGCATTATTGAAAGCTCTGGCATGATTTTTCAAGTGACCACAACCTGAACAATGTCTTCTCTTATTGCTGTAATGACACTGAAAATGCATATCTGTGATTTGTTATCATAGGGGTGGATCTGGAAATTTCTAAGACTTCCTCTATCTACAATTAATTTTTCCCATCGCAACAATCTAAATCGTCCCAAACACATGCAGTTTTGTACATAATTAATTTCAAGCTCTTAAGGTTACAGACATACTGTTATGCATAAAGCAAAGTACAAATGTAACTGGTGCTGGATCCGGGCCACCGATTCTTCGCCTAGAAAATCTCTGATTCGCTGCAGAGGAGCCCAGAGCACGACCGTTTTGGCCAAGGCACAAGTATTTTGGCTGGGAATGTGGCTGTGACGTCTCCTGAGAGCTGTCCCCAGCCTTCTCCTGCTCCTCTTCCCCCTTTGCACAGCAGGCTGGGGTGAGAATTTCTGCAGTGCGATCTGCTGGCTAAGAGTGGTCGTGGTGTCACTCCATCCTCTTGCCACAGCACAGCTGGAAAGCAAAGCCCAGCTGGGGAGCCGAGCCCTGCAGGAAAGTGGCAGGCATGCGGGAAAGCAGGCAACCAGTAAGGCAGGGCAGCAGGACCAAGGGCAAAATTTTTAAAAAACTTATTTTATTTATTTAATTAAGCTCTTCATTTTGGACAGAAATCTCCAAAACAAAAGCAACCAAAAAGACCCAAACAACCCTGGAAATAAAAGTTCTTGTGTGGGGTCATCACTTTTATGTTGTTTCTTAAAAGACAGGAGAATCAACAATGAAAAAAAACCAGTTTTTGTTAAAATGTTACATTCAGTCTGAAAACTAAACTTAAACCGTATTTTAGAAGACTGTTTCAGCCATTATTATTCTTTTTTGGGGGGGGGGGGAGGGAAGGGGGGTGGTAGTTACTACTGTTTGCACTCCAGTTATTTACCTTGTGTCACAAATCAGATAATCACAATATTTTGTAAGAACAAGAAACAAGTCTAGGGCCCCACCTAATCCAGACAGGTGATGTCACTGGATGTGGTAATCTCAGGCTGTCATCTACCATCCATCTCATAATTCAATTACCATGCCTATTACTTTGTCGATTATGCTTATGCAACATATATCAAAACCTGCTTGGAAAACAGAATCTAAATGTCATTCACAGCTGGAGTGTAGAAAATGGGGTGAGGGTGTGTGTGTGGATGGGGAGGCACACAGGGGAAGGAAGGAGGCAGAGGAATAAATAGGGGAGACGGAGGCAGGATGGCTGGCTCTATGTTTGGGTCCCAGAAAAGCTTTAGAGGTTTGTCTGCATCGGGTAAGTCAGGCAAAGACTCCTGCCAAGGGTGCATAAGTGGGCTGCTATGACACTGAAAGGCAAGTAGCCACACTGCTGTTCTATATTTAACAATGATTGGAATATCATTATAAAAATGAAATTAATCTAGTCTTCTCTCTAATTTGTCATTTCTTTAGACATTCACATTGCATCTGTTTGCATTCAGTTTATGCCTCCCACACCCTTTTTTTTAATTAAGGAAAGCAAGCATTTTATTTTTATGTATTAACTTTTATGAGAAAATCTACATACTAGAGCACAACTTTGTGGTCAATATTGAATCCTTCTGTTGTGCATTTGTAGGACACAAGAGGCCCTAGCCAGAGAAGTTGGCTGCAAATAAGAAAACAGTATGAACACTTCGGCTGGGATCTGTGTGTGAGATAGAGGAAACAGCATGAGAAATTGCAGGAATCAGATTGGTGAACATAATATTAGTTATTTATAAGTATCAAATTCTTTGAAGAATAAAGAATAATTATAATTTGCATCAACAGAGTAATTTATATCACCATAGCCATGGGCAGAATGAATAGCACTAGCAATGTATCTGGATGCCTTATGCATCCAATTGGTCTGCTTTCCATTGCTATGGAGGAGACCAGAAAACAAGCAACAGTGACTCCTAAATCTGCAGTTTGGGGGCAAGTCCCATTCCTCACAGTTAACAGAAACAGTGCATCAGTTAAATCTCCTGCTCACAGCGACCACACCTTTAGTCTTCCTGCACTGCACACTTCCAGGAAATATGCATAAATGTACTAAGTGATTTGCCAGAAAGCAGCAGCTTCCTAATGTGCTCAGCATTACAGCCTAGCAGTTGCCTATTCATAGTACGGTATCAAAACTTAGCTCCGTTGTTTCTTATGGAAATTTGCAAGTGAAAAAACCAGCAGTAAAACAGGCTAGATTTATACATTTTATAAGACTGGTACCCAAAAAACTTTCACTCCAGCCAAAATTGTAATGATTTCTGTTTTACTCTTAGTGATAAGCCTGACTTGAATCTTATAGCAACAGAAGATTCTTAGTTCTAGCCTTACACTGTATCCTATAGGAAATAATACAAAATCCCAAACACGTGGTTTAATTTCCAATAGACATAAAAGGGCTATGTTTTTTCAAACAATGGAATAATCAGCTGTACATTAATGACTACTCCCCAATGCCAAGACAAGGATGGGATTAGTCTTATCTTCCTGCTTTGTACCATTTGTGTGGGGAATCCATCCATTGGCTGTCTGCTGCATGTGGGGGTGGTCTGGTCTATCCGTTGGCTCAGTCTGCTGCATGTGGGGGTGGTCTGGACCATTTGGAGATCCAAGGCTGCCTTGGCACTTGAATGTCTGTGAGTAGGTCAGGTTATTCTGAAGTATTTTTAAACTGGCAGGATGCTACGCTCCCTGGAAAGCTTGACTCTATGTGAAATAATAGCTTGTGAGAGCTGATAGCTTGAAAACACAAGGTCAATTCAAGAAATCTAGCATTTTCTTCCTAAGAAAATTTACTGCTGTGAATCAGGAGGACTTCCTTAGCACATGAAATCTAGTAGATGCCTGTTCATGTTGAAATGATTTCACTGTTCCTGAAACAGGCTTCAGTGCCCAACAAAACACTTCCTTACAGTAGATAGGTGTTGTCTTAGCCACAAAAATATGTGTAGGTTCATCTGAGATAATAATCCATCTTTTCAGATGCTTACTCACAGTCTTAAAACAGTTCAAAGCTGGGTTTTCTGCCAGTACATCTGCAGGACTACCTCTCCAAACTCATAAAACTTGGTAGAAACAGAAAGGGGAAAAAGAAGGAGAAATGTGTTAACAGAATCAAGCTTTCATTTACTCAGACCTAGTCTCATGATGACTGGCGTTATTTCTTCACTTTTGGTAAACTTTTACTGTTCTAAACAGGTGAAATTCAAAGAGGAACCTAGATCCGTGTCCAGATTAATAATACTCATTGTAAACTAGTATTTGTTGCTTTTCTTATAATAAGCACCTACATGAAAATGGAATACTGTGGAAAAAAACCTGAAATTGTATATTGATATTTCATTTTTTACCCTAACCTAACAAATGTTATGTGTAATTCTGTGGTATTTTCTGGGGTCGAGTTGGAGGCCTGTGACCAGTGGTGTCCCACAGGGGTCAATACTCATCCAGTCCTGTTCAATATATTAATCAATGATCTGGGTGAGGGGACAGAGTGTATCCTCAGCAAGTTTGCTGATGATACCAAATTAGGAGGGCTGGCTGACACTCTGGAGGGCTGTGCCACCATCCAGCATGACTTGAACAGGCTGGAGAGCTGCACAGAGAAGAACCTAATTAGGTTCAATGAAGGTTGACTTCAGCAAGGCTTTTGACACTGTCTCCCATAACATCCTCATTGGAAAAATGAGGAAATTTGGGCT